>JAWQRJ010000001.1:0-250755 GCA_033557515.1 Diorygopyx duplodentatus
CCGGTGGACTTACAGGAACAGGTTATTTCATACCCGCTAACGAGTTAAGTTTTGTTCAAAAACAATATGTTGATACAGCAATTTCGAATATTCCCGCACCGACCGGATTCATTCCGCTTACTGGGTCGTCTTCGATTTCCGGTGGTCTGACAGGAACAGTATATTTCACACCAACTAACGATTTTAGTTTTGTTCAGAAAAAATACGTTGATGATGCAGTGTCCGGAGCAACACCGACCGGATTCATTCCGTTAACCGGAGCAAACAACATCACAGGTGGTCTGACAGGAACAGCATATTTCGCACCCGCTAACAGTTTTAGTTTTGTTCAAAAACAATATGTTGATACAGCGATTTCGAATATTCCCGCACCGACCGGATTCATTCCACTTGCAGGGTCAACGGGAATCACTGGTGGTCTGACAGGTACAGGAAGTTTCCCAATAGTAAACGACTTTAGTTTTGTTCAAAAACAATATGTTGATGAAAAATTCAACCTTGTTTCAAACTACGTACCTATGACGGGGACAACCGATAATACACCAGTTACCGGAAAGATTGAGATAATGAAGGACACTTCAAATTATGTTCGTATTGGTGAACCTAATGGTACAAGTGGTTCGACTGGCTCAGCGTATGGTATTCAAACATCATCAACCGACGCAGGTGGAGATCAGAATAATTTATTATCTGTAGATGTTGACGGTTTCAATTGGAGTTCTTTACATAATACATCAGGTGATAGAAGCGCAATTGTAGGTCAATTTAATCAAGGTGTCGAACTACAGTCAACAGGTGGTCGAGGTGATTCAAAATTGAAGGTTTTTACCGAGCATATTACTGGATATGTTCGTCAAGATCAGGGACAACCATACGTTGAATTTGAAATGGGTATGAATGGTTTTTATTCGACAAATTTATGGGATTGGAATACTATCAGTGATAAGAACTTTATTCAGAAAAGAACACTTCAACAGACAGGAATTCTGAACAGAAACCCGCACGAAACAACAGGTATTTTCCACGCTGATGGTGCTGACGAAACAGAAAACATTTATTGTGTTGTTATTCCGTTTACTCAGCAGATAGGACAGTCAGATCATACAACGATTGATCTTAAACAATATAATATAAAAGAAATTGTTAAAATTGAAGGTAAAGTTAGAGACGCCGGAAACAAAGGTGAATATATGTTGAATGCACCCCATCATTTTTCATCGGCTACGGAAACGATATTAAATGGTTCATTATATCCAACACACATTCGATTGATTCCGTATACTGGTGATACACAGGACACGTACGGATGGATTTACCTTTATTACACACAAATGTAAAATAAGTTTATAATTATAGTTTTGTGATAAATATTTCATATACAGTAAGTAAATGGAAGAGTTATCAATATTAACCCCGACTACTGGTGCAGTCGGGGTTTATGCGTTTGTTGAGGAAATCAACGCGTGTTTACAATCGATGCCATACAGTAGCATTCAGGATTTTACCGCCGGACGCGCAAACGGTGAATTTATGGTCGGTGAAACACACAAGACAGCCGAACACATCGTCGAGATTCTGAAAGATGAAATTCAGAATAATACTGAGGGTGCGAAAAATTACGCATATTCTATCGATGTTAAATTCTTTAGAGGTCAGGCGCGAAATATCGTTGAGGTTGTAATAACAATACTTAATGAGGACAGAGAAACAATAACATATAACTATCAATTCAAATAATGGGAAATTACAAATTTAGTCTTTATAATATTTTTAGGTTTCACAGAAACACAAATATTATAAAGCAAAAGAACTACGAAGATAAATTGAAATATTTGTCGAAATCCGACAATTCTTTCAACGATATTTCTAATAAGCTTGATAACGTAGCAAAAAAGGCGTACGCAGACGAAAACAAGGTATATTCCAAGCGAAGCCCTTATAATATGTTATTGGGTGCTTTTAAAGAGATTACAAACTTCTTTTTACTGTACCTTGCGAGGGCTATTAACAACCTCAACATTCAGACAGCCGATAACATCAATAGTGTTAAAGGTCTTGCGAGTCTTGGGGGATTTGAAGCAACCATAAACAGAGCGTCAACCGGAACGGTTTCCGTGACAGTCAAGTCTTTCGACGAAGACACGAGTACGTTAATCATCAACAACGGCGCGCAACTTATCAACAAAACGAACGGTCTTCAATACTTTATAACAATGAAACAGGACTTTGAACAGTATCATATTCGATATAATTCATCGTTGACACTTTCGGCTATTCAGGGAATCAAACAAGAACTTCACTTTACCGGAAGTGGTCTTCCGTTACAAACTTTCAATATTAGTACAAACAGTATAGACGATTCTTTCTTGGAAGTGTATTTGGATGGTCAAAGATGTACCCGCGTTAACAAATTAAACGATATGCACTTCGGTGACTATGCATTCACGACAAGAAATTCATTGACAGGTGGTATTAATATTCATTTTGGTAACGGTTCGAACGGTGTAGTTCCGAAGGTAGGTTCTGATATTAAGGTTCTTTATGTGATCTCTGAGGGACAGGACGGAAACGCCGGAACAAATGAACAATTTGAGTTTGTTAATGGTGTCCTTGACCGTCTTGGAAATCCGGTTGATGTTAAAAATACGTTGCTTGTTACTTCATTGACTAACTTCATCGGTGGTTATGACGGCGACGGTATCGAAGAAATCGCGCTTAACGCAGGTCTTCAAACACCGTCTAACGCGATAGTTTTAGTCGATAACTATTACAGTTTCATGAGAAAATACACAGACTTAAAGGTGGTTGATGTTTGGACAGAACCGTCCTTGGAATCTGTAACAAATATGTTGGTTATGCCGAACGTCAGAGGGATTTGTAACCGTAGATTAAAAACATATTTCGACCTTGAATTCTCAGACTTTGAAATGGACTCAGACGAAATCGAACAACTACATTCGAATATTGTCGGTGATCGAAAATACAAATTAATGTCAGCGTTGAACATCTACCAATATAAACTAATACCTTTCGGAATTTTGGTTTTTGCGAAAACGACGGACTACGTAGTAACTCAACAATTGTTCAACAAAGTCATTGCTGTTGTTCACGATACTTTATTGACTGAGATCGACAACAATTCCCAGTTAATAAGGAGTTCAAAAATTATGAACGCTTTACAGGATAATATCGACGAAATGTCAGAACTTTTCGTTAAATTTGTAGGTGATAAAAGATACATCAACGAATTTGGTGACATATCAACAGAAAATCAGATCATAAACGACGGTGACGAAGAATTTATGGTCATTCCGTATATTTCAAAAGGTACTTATGACGGTGTTGATTTCGTTGATGTGCCGATAAAGGTACTTACACGCGTGGGTAATCAGTGGAATGAACTAAACTACACTCAAAATTAATAAACAATGCTATCACAAAAAGAATCATTACATCGGTTTAAGATGAATAATTTTAACGGTGTATATAATAGAGACGTTTCTAAGTTCGAAAAAGTTCTATACAGGTACGTTCCTGACTTTATTTTCAAGGCTCAGAATATTTTAACCAAACTATTCGCCAACGGTCTTGCTGTAATGACAGCCAAAGCAACGTCAATGGGTGAGTATGTAGAATTTTACTTCGAAAACGACGAGCGTCGATTTAATAAAAAATAAAACAATGAGTATTAAAATAATAGATTCAAAAGATTCATCGCTTATCAACGGAATTATATATTTCGACGATGTTTCCGTAAAACTATTCTCGACAAAAACACTGACGATTTTAGCAGAATCGGACGTAATGGAAATACAAATAACCAAAGGAATCGATTCCTTTGGTTTATTTTCGTTTGATAAACTGACTAAAGAACTTTTCAAAGAAGGTGATAACATGACGTCAGTTTCCGGAACTAAAGTTGGTGATAAATGGTTGCATTATGTTTGTGTTTATGGAATGTCTGAGAATGAAGACACACACATGGGTGAAATTGTTTTTGGTGATGGTGTAACCGTTTGGGACACACTTAAACTTCAATGTGAGATCATCGACGAGGAAGAAAGATTCGCGGTTGCGTTGGCAAACAACAAGTTCTATATTAATGATAATTTTATTAACGCATTCAGGGAAACCGAGATCGGGGAACACTTCACGGACTATAAAATTTTGAACGAGAAAAGAAGGGAACTTCTTTTGGACTTATTCAGTATTAAATCGTTTGTTGGTGTTTATTATGGACTTATCAACGCACTTAAATATTTTGGATATGACGACGACGTTATTATAAAGGAATTTTGGACGTACTTCGACGAACAGCGTAAAAATTACATTCTTGAAAGACACGATATTGAAAAAGATGTTTCCCGACTTCCGAAAGGTTACGCAAAAACAAATATGTTTTCGCTAACATATAAGTTCAACGACATATCAGGTTATTACGAAGAAAACGACCTTCCTGAGTTAATCGACACTTTCTTCAATGATTTTGAAGCCTTGATAAAAATGTACAATTTAAAAATTGTACTTCAAACATATTTTTTACCATCACACGCTTTAATAGTCGAGATCATTGGTGAACATACATCGTTTTATAAATCCGGAATAGGGTACTACATTCACCAAGCAATGATACACTATTACTGTACTTGCGTTGAAAGTGTGTACGACTACGACTTTCAAAAGTACCATGAAAGTCGAGAAGTTATTTTGTATGACGTACCAAAAACAGCGGTGATCTATGGAGAAAACGCCGTACGTATTGAAAAGGTTTTTCAAACACATTCGGTAGACAATATTACTGATTTGATGAGGTTCACAGACGATAATTTCGCCTATGTTAAAATCAATTTCAATAATCAGTTTTACGAGTATATGACAACCTGTAAAATAATTGTAGTTGATGAACAAAACAGAACTGTTTTAGAGATCGAAAACGAAGATATAAGGGATGAAATTATTATCGGATTCCTGAAAGAAACGACATATAATGTAAAAACTTTTTGTACTGATAAATACAATCTTATGCACGTATACGAACTTAAATTAAAAACAGAGTTCGTAAAACATAACTTTGAAATATTCACAGTAAAAAACGATATTAATTTCATAGAGCCGGAAAAGAAAACCCGATTCCCTTCAACAAAAGAAGCATTTGAATATTTCCAGTGGCGTCGAGAAGCGTTAATATTTAACGAAGAACTGACAGAAACTGAATATTCGGGATTACCTATTCTACAGGCTTATGACTCACACAAAGGTGCTACAGGGATGCAAGATTGGTGGAAATATAAAGACGGACAGTTCCCGAACCTCAACGATATGATTAATAACCTTAAACCGTATCGACTTGTCACCGAAAACATGGCACTTATCAACGATTTTGAAATAAACAGCGAAAAATACTCGGACGTTCATAAAACACTTTACAAGTCATTAAATAAAGCTTATATCATATTATATCAGGAATTAACGAACGGACTCAACGTTCTTGAAGGAGAAATCGACGGAAAGAAAGGACATTTTGAATTCTATGTTAATTTAACATCTGATTATCTACAAACTGAGAATTCTGTAATAAAGCAGTTTTATATGATGCAGGAAGACCCGTACAGGCGAAACGAACTTGGTTCGCTTAACGACTTCGATTGCTACTGTTACAATGTGTTTGATGCACAATCGAAAGTTGTTAAACCTTACGTTATGTTACTTACTAAATATCCGGTAGATACGACAAAAGTAGAACTAAACTTCCTTAACACAAGTATTCAGTTTAAGAACATGGTTTCCCACGCGGGCGCGTTCTCACACGTAAACGTTTATGATAACATGGAAATCGGAAAGAATATTGAATTCCACTTGACCGATGATAAAAAACTTTATTACAGACGTTCACCGATCGTTATGACAAACATTGATGTTCTCATAACAGAATTTAAACAGTTGTTTGACCAGTACGAAGCGTTGAAGAATTTTCAGATCATAAAACTTGACGACCATTCATTTTTTATAAACGGTGATAAATCATTCCTTTGTAGAATTGGTGAAAATCTTTTGTTCGGTGGTTCAGTTCACGATCATTTGGTCAACGATCTTATTAAAGTAGAATCCGGAACTGACATCATGCAGTATAGTATAGTTTTTGCAAAGATAGACGAAACTTCGAAGTCAAGACCTCACGACATTACTTGGAGACTTTATGAGAATTCGGGTAATGATAAAAACCTCATAAAGACATCGAAGAATTATTTCTTCACCGACGTACTTTTGGATAAAACGAGTTATACACTTGAATTAGAATATTATGACAAAGCAAACGTTATGACAGGTGATGTCTACGACGTTGAAAGTTTCAAAAAAACAATAACAAAACAAGGTGTGTTCCTGACAAAGAACGATTATTTCGATACTCTTTACAAGAAATTTACACTTAGTCAATACGAAAATAGATAAATCATGGCATTTATTACAGAAAGAGACACGAAACCTTTTATATTTCAGATTGAACAAGACACGGCTTACGAAATTCGTTTCGTAAAGCCGTTTTCTCAAACTATCGACGAACTTTATTTGGACGACCAAGCAAGCGACGAAAATAAAGTCCGGTTTAGTCTTTCATATTCGTTCGACGGTTCTAACTGGACACCGTACAACACAAACACCCTCGACGTCTTGGCGTCCCTAGAAATCCACAGACAAGCCACACAAACACCGTTTCATATAAAATTGAAGGTATTGTGTGACTTCACAGAGGACGGCGATTTTTGGCGTCTTTACGGCGTTTTTGTTAACAAAAAAGGTGTATCACCGACCGACCTACGTTTTTCGGAAATCCAAAACTATCGAGGTATTACCAACGGGTATACAAAAAACCTGTTTAAACCTTATGCAAATTTGGACTCATCGATCGATCGTCAACTTGCTATGGCTTCCAAAATTTCGGAAATGTTCGGACATGAAGTTTATTATCTGAAAGTAAAAGAAGACGACGACTCGTTTAACGCTACGTTAAAGACGTTCGGTAGGTTCAAAATTGAAGTAATTAAGAAAATAAAAGTCTTAGTTCCGGATAATGATTTTAAAGCAAATACGCTTGTTTATTCTGAATGGGGTATCGAGTACGAAGAAGACTTAAAAGTTCATATAGTAATCGAAGATTTTGAACGCGCCTTCGGTGTGTCGGCGTCACCACAGGCAAAAGACATCATTTATATTCCGATAATTGGAAGAATTTATGATGTTGTGGCGTCTTCGGCTATGTTGCAACTTGGTTTAGTTCCGGTATATCAGGAATGTGCGTTGAGAAAATATGTCGCTTCTACCGATATTGAAACGTCCGGAGCAATAAACGCGGACGGTTTCGACATCAACGAAGTCATGAGTTTTGAGATTGACCAATGGGAAAACTCGATCACCGATTCAGACGGCGAATACGATAACCCAACAAATAGTCCATTACTCGTTATAGACGAAGATAACGCGCAAAAGTCAGGAAAGTTGATAACAGACGCAAACGTCGAAGGTCTTAACGCTCAGGCGTCACAAGATTATTATTATCTTGATAAGCACGAAAGGGTACGACTTTTTACACACAAAAATTTAGTTGTCAACAACCACCCGATGAAAATCAACGACGTTCCTATTTTCTTTAGGTTCTACGATTCGGATAGTATCAGGAAAAACGAAATTGTTATCCAGTACACAAAACAAAGACTTGTTAACAAAGCGAAATATCTTAATTTCTCGTTTTGGTTTAAACTTGATACTAAATTGGATAACGTCATGGCGGTTTTTCAAAACCTAATGATTAAACGTAACGGTGATAAAGTTGAGGTTTACGACCTTACGACTAACGAACTTATCTCGTTTATAACACTGAATAACGACGACCTTTGGCACTTCCTTTCTATGAATATAGACGTTTCGACTTCGATGGTAAACTGGGTAATTTACGAGTACGAAAACATAGATGTTAACTTTACAGTGGTGCGTGAAGAGTTTTTCACCTCATCATTAATTAAAATTAATAAATACATTGATAAAGTTTTCATATACAGTAACTTTTATATAAGTAACATCAAAGTATATGCGAAAACGATCGAGAACGAAGACGTTGTCAAATTGGCGATTGATAGAAACTTTTCATTGGTTGATTCTGTTATCGTTGATACCGTCTTCGATATTAGAAAACAAACAACATAATAAACAATATTCAAAATGAAAAAGGGAGGATTTGGAGGAATGCTTCAAAAAGGTGGGGGCGGTTTCGATATGTCGGAAGCCCTCGAAGTAAGTTCCGATATGCAAGAAGCGATGAACGCGCTTTACGAAAAGTTAGATGTAAGAGTTCAGAACGAAAGAGTTAAAAACGAAGTTAAATACTATATTGATGGACTGGCACGCGCCCGCGTAGGTGAATCGGACATCACTCCGGCAAAATTCGCTATCGATATGCTTGTTAACATGGAAGCCCGTTCCTTGACCTCAGCATTTAAACAGGTAATGTATTTAGATCACATTATCGATACTCTAATGGTCAGGATTGACGAAAACTTCGGGGGTGGTGCAGGTGACTATTACACGTTAATGAACTTACAAGGTGCGTTAATGACAATGCAACAAAACTTGATGCAGTCGGTTAGGCAATTACCTTCTAACATTCAACAGTCGGTTTCAATCGTTATGGAAAACTTTTCTATCGAAGTTCAGGCAATCGAGAATGAAACAGATTCCGGAATGATTATTGCGAAAAGTTCTGAGTTAATCGAAAACATCGAACGTATATCGATCGAAGTTGAAGCAAGAAACAAAGAAATTGACGAAACACAACCGGACGAACTTCCGAAAGATTGGATTATTTCCGACGACGCTTTATTGAAAACAAAAACAATTGAAGAAGCAAGGGAATACGAAAAGAAACACGGTATCGGTGCAAGCAATACCGAGAATTTGGAAGGCGCGGAAGACTTTCCGGAAGATGAGTTCGACGACGACGAAGATTAAATTATTTACCTACTGATATATAAAAATCGGAATTTCCTTTGGAAGTTCCGATTTTTTGTTTTATATTTGTACCAACAATTAAATGAAACAATTATGAAAATAAAAGCAGTCGTTTGGAACGCAAACTACAAAAACGTCAAAGTATCTTATTTTGAAGTTGAACCGATGCATGATAGGAAAAGAGTTTGGATTGAACAAACAGACAAAGATCATATTCATTTATTCACCGAGTATAAAGGTGTTTATTTCACTATTGCGAATACAACCGATTATATTATAAAAAATTTATCAAAATCACACGAACTTCGATTCGAAACAGACGAACAGGTACACGCGAAATACTTAAACAAATTCCCGTCGTTGTTGGTTCTTAAAGTAATCGAATTGGTTGGTGAAGATTTAGAAACATATTTGGAATATCGTAAACAAGAAACAGAACGTCAAAAGCGCGAAAACGCCCAAAGGATTGAAGAACAAATACAACGAGATAACGACCGAGCCGAAAGAGAAAAACAAGAAGAAATCGAATTATTTCAGCGTATCGAAACCGCCTTGGAATTTGATAAACTTATTCTTTGTACCGACCTCATCGCGTTTGCTAAATCGAAAGGTATAAAACTTAATCCCCGAACTGTTGGTTCTATCGTGGCAAACAGTAACCGAATGGAAGTGTCTTTGTCAAGTGTCAGAAACTTCGACAAAGGGACAAGAAAATCAACACTACTTGCATACACTAAATTCGCGCAGTATATTTTAGAAGAATTTAAATCAAAAAATAAATGAAACAAAAACTAAACACTTTACTTGAAATAGTAAATAAAATTTCTGAGGAAACAAGAAACAGAAGTTTAACACCTTTACATCATCATCAATTATTATCTTTGTTGACACACATCACAATGATTGATTCAGACGTTCGATTTTTTTTCCACGAAGGCGTCGACCAAATGGAAATCAAAAACGTACAACTTTGTCCTAAAGACTGTAATTGTGGTTTCAAATATAAATGTTTTGTTGATGTGGTTGAACCTATCAACGCGGTTTATAAAGAACTTCACAACACCACGGAATTTGAAGACGTCGTTAACTCAAAAATAGCGATACAAGTTACCGTAGAAAAATCCGAAGTTGATTACGACATCGTGTTCAAGACAATTAAGACGTTCCGCAAAATCCTTGACAAGTCGAGGGTTGTCGATGGTAGTCTACCAATGGATAAACTTAATTACAATAATTTCAGAAAACGAATTAAGTTCCTTAATGGTAGAACTTTTTCATTGGCTTTATCATCGGAGGAAATTTACAATGCACTTACGAAAGACCCTATTTTTCACGGTAGTTCTTGGGACTTGTAAAAATAATTTAAAAATAAATCGAAATTCTTTTGGAGTTTCGATTTTTCTTTGTATATTTGTAATAACAAAAACAAACAAAATCAAAAACAATGAAATTTCCAATCAAAACTAAAGCACAGATCAACTACAGAGATAACGAAAGACCGTTTTCAACAGTAGTTTTTATCGATCAGTACATGACTTCGTTCGACGTATTTGATGATAAAATGAACCTTATTTTTGAAGGTATTATCGACATCGAAGACGAAGAGATAACAGCAGAAACTAACTTCAATGATGATTTTAAAGACACGATCAAGTGGTTAGGCTACACGGAACAAGAAATGGAAAATACATTGACTAATATCATTAAAAAACAATTCGATATATGAGAAAAGTAAAAACATACAAAGACTTACTTTCTTTCGAAGTCCTGAAATATTCAGGACTTGTCGATCAAGAAATAAAGCAAATTGAACGCGTAATATTGGGTCTTAACCTCGCCGGATATACAGAAGTTAAAAAAATACCAACGAACCACCAAAAACGTGCGTGGTATTATCTGTACAAATTTTCATCACCGGAAGCTTCCGGAATTATTTTAGATAAGCCTACTGACGCTTATATTAAAGATATTGAAATGGATTTGGGTATCGACGACATCGGATATTACTTCGATTTTTTCCGGCTGTCAAATAACGAAGTGTTAATGAATGTTCTTGATAAAAACGATGGTTTGAAAAGGTTAACTACAGGAACTTTCACCAACGGTATGACACCGATGTTATTCAAAACAGTTTTGGAAAACCTGTACGACTACGTACAATTAGCAAAAGAAAAAACAACATTCATAAAATAAAAATATGGAAAATATCAAAAATGTACTATTGAAAGTACTAAAAAACAAAGTTAATCCGGACGATCTAATCAAAGAACTTTCACAGTACGGTATCGAATTCAATATTTACAACGAAAGACGTTATAAAGTGGCAACTAACGCAGATCATGTTTATAACCACCTTTACCACGAATTTTATTCGGGTGCGTTCAAAAGACTTTATCCGGATTACTTCAAACTTAATAAACTGGACAAAAACGAAGTTTATACAGCTTGTAACCTCATCGGTAACACTTACTCAGCAGACTTTAATCTTTCACCTGACGGAAACAATGTTCAGATTTATGTTTATGATACACACTCAAAAGAAATTCTTTTGGTCGATCATTTAAGACATTCTTTTGGGTTTACTCGTGAATACTTTGTTCCATTTATTTTGGATGAATTAGTCCCTTTAACTAAAGACATGGTTCGTCGTATCGAATCCGGCGAAAGGGCTTCATGTAGTGACTGTTCATTTTTAAACGGGCTTTAAAATGGGTGGTAAAGTTCACAAAGTCGGGGTACGCCTGACTGTTCCGGAAACCGGAAAAACCCGTGATGAGGTTTTCGAATATCACACATACGAAGGTGTATTACAAGTGAATTTCTTTCATAAAGGTAGTTTAGTTCTTGAATGCTTCATGGTATCAACCGGAGATTATAAAGAAGAACCACACGGAATTCTCCGGAATCCGGCACTATCAACAATTATCGATATACTTTCACTGAAAGCACAAAAACATTTTAGACTTTAAAAAACAAATTATTATTATGTCAGTACTAAACACTTTTACATTTGCATACGAATACATCAAAGATGAAGATTATTTGAATGAGATCAAAACCCGCGAAGAAGAATTGGAAAATCTTCGCGAAAAATACAAAAACCGCCCGACTGGTTTCATAGGTCTTGGGTATGCGAAAGCCATTTACGAAATTGAAAAATGTGACGAAGATAATCACAGTTCAATTATCCACACTCGACGCGAAGACCCAACGCAATTATATTCAAAAATTCATGTGTATATTTCCGACAAATATAAAATAACACAGGAAACGAGAGAAAAATTGACCAACTTTTTGAAGTTCAAATACTTCACGCCATTGAGTCACCATGATTTTAAATTCGACATCATTTTCAAAACCAAAGTAAGTGTATAATATGGAAAATAAAACAATATACGTAGCAAGCGAAGGTCAGTACAGAAAATTAACAATCGATATGTTAATGTTACTCGATGCTGAATCAGTCTTAAAAAAGATGCTTAAAGATGGAGAATTTCAGAAATATACTTTCAGGTTCGGGACAGTCGGTGGATGGTTTAAGACGTTTAAAAACATGGACGAAGAAACGTTCGAAAAAGATTTCGCCGGAAAAGGAATTCCTGACGAAGTTTTAAAAGTCGTTTTCAGTTCAAAAATTTACAACAAATTTAAATCAAAGAAAAATGTCAAAAAGTAATGTCATTATAAGAAAAGATTCTTACTACAACGATAAGATTTCCAAATTACAGGAACAGATCAAACAAATAGAAGTCGAAAGGGATAACCAACCCAAAGACATAAAGATTCTTCCATACGCGAAAGCAGTATTTGAGATCGAGGACAAAGAATCCCGTTTCCGTTCTGATATTTGTTGGTTAGAAAAAGAATACCTTCAAAGTGCAAATATGGGCGCAATATACGTTCTAAAGATTAACGATCTTTATAGGATTCCGGAAGAAGACTTCGACAGACTTATGGATTATATAAAATGGGAACGTGGAAAGGTTCTTGAAACAAAATCAAATATCATCATAAACGTTGAATTGGTGAATGTTTCAAAGACCGATTAAAAATATTTTCAAAAAAGTTTAAAAATAATTTGGTAGTTAAAAAACTTTTAGTATCTTTGTATTAACAAAAAGGAACAATAACAAACAAAAAACAAATATTATGACAACTTCAATCAACAAAAAATTTATTTTCGCAACAGCTTGGAAAATGGTAAAAACATCAGGAATCAGCCTTTCAGTAGCTTTATCAAAAGCGTGGGAGTATGCAAGAAAAGAAGCAAACAAATTGGTTGATGTAACTGTAGTTACTGTAACACAAAAAGCAATCGGAGTATCTTACAACGGTGTTATTCTTTGGTTCGGTAAATCGATATTAGTTAACGGGAAAGTTCCTTACTGGGCATTTGAACAAAAAGTAAACCAACTATCTTTCAAATAAACAAAACATGAAAGACATCATACTGATACCTCAGCCGACGCCCGCACATAAAGTGCTTGTCGGTGAGGTTATCCAAAACATAAACGACCCTTCGAAATTCGGAGTAATTCGGGAATTCAAAGGACAAAACGAACCTATCAGATATTACGATAACAGATTTTCGTTAGTTCCGCCTATTCCAAGACTCAACGACGACGAACATTTTTCAAGTTCACTTAACAACTGGACTTCTGTCGACGTTTACGAAGTCGACGACCTCAAAGACCTTTCCGTCGGTGACTGGGTACTTTCCCACGTACACGGAGAATACAGAACAATTTTAGTGACACGTACACAAATCGGAACTATCGAAGGTAAATATTCGCGAGTGTTCCAAGGTGGAAGCGAACTAAAAACCATAACTTTGAACATGGTAAATATTATCGGAAAAATTTTGAGAACAACCAAACTTAATTCCGGTGTTTCTCAAACATTAGTGTTTACCGGAGCAACCGGAAAAGAAATCCCGATATTTACTGACGATGAGATTTCCGGAATTTCCAAGACCCACAAAAGAAACATTATAAACCTTTAATATTATGGAACTTATGGAATTCGGACACGCTATCGTTTTGATGCTTTGTATTTTCGTTCTACCTTTCCTATTTTGGGAAGCGTTCAAAAACAGACATCGATTTTTATTCAAAAACTGGAAAAAAAAGAAAAAATAATGGGAGATATAGCAAGAAAATGTGACTATCCTTTCAAACAATTGAGTAATTTTGCCGGACATCGTTTCCACTTTGACGGCGTAGAAATTCACTCGATGGAAGGATTCTTACAATCATTGAAATTCAAAAATGTAGATATGCAAAAACATATCTGTACATTAGTGGGTTTTGGTGCAAAGAAAGCCGGATTCGGTAAGAACTGGCAAAAAAGACAGATTCTTTATTGGAATGGTAAAGAATATCCGAGGAAGTCGAAGGAGTATCAACACCTTTTGAACCGAGTTTACCAAGCGATGTACGATCAGTGTCCGAGTTTCGTTAAACCGTTGAAGGAAACTGTCGGAAAACTTACACACTCGATCGGTAAAAAGAAAGAATCAGAAACAGTATTAACAGAAAACGAAATGGTCAGCAGGTTGATGAAATTACGAGATACCGGACTATTACTAACACAATCAGAAACACTATGAGTGATAACAATCTAACATTAAGAGACGAAGTATTAAGACATATTTGTAACGAAGAATCAAAAGTTCGCCAAACAAGAAAGGACGGTAGTCGAACGCTTTTAGGTCATGTACAGACCGAAGAAAGGGTAATTAAACCGGAACATAAAGAACTTCTTTTTTATAGACTTGAAAGACACTTCGGAGTAAGATATACAATTTTTGAGTACGAAGACACGAAAACGTGTGGACAACTTCTAAACTACACGTTAAATCACATCAATTTACGTCCGGAAGCTGTGTTCGTTCCACAACAATTCGAAGTACCTGAACTAATATCAATCGAAGACCTCGACTTATCGAACAGTAGGTTTAAAGTTTCGAAACCTGTCGGTAAAAACTGGGGTAAGTACAACATGACACCAACTGAATTAAAATGGGTTGCGTTCCGCGCATTGGCGATGTCTTTTGATTTTCTTTCAGAATATTTGATGGAAGGTGATTTCTCTATTTCCGATAATTTGGAAACTGATATGGGACTCGACGAAGAAGACAAACAAATTTTTATAGCAAATATGGAAGGTATTTGTAAAGAAACTCACGGAAACGAAATCAGTATTCCGGTAGACCAATACGGCGATATGGTTACAGTAGACGACGTAATCACAGCATTTAGAATGTATAAAGAAATTCAAATAAGATGAATAGAGAAGAAGTAAAAGTAAAAATTTATGAACTGTTTTTGACCTTCGGTGAAGACATCAACAGTTACGAAAAAGGCGAAGAAACGAACTTAACTGACGATCTTTGTTTTTCCGGACTCGACGAAATTGAGTTTACCTATGAAGTTGAAGACGAGTTCGACCTCGAAATATCCGACGACTTGGAAAAGTTGAATACTGTCAAGGACTTCATTGATTATGTTCATGAAAAATTAAAAGATCAATAAACATGGTTGCAGAAGAATTTGAAAGAATAAACATCGGGTGTGTTCTGTTGATAGGACTTAGAAAAAAGTTTACATACCTTGAAAATATTTGTGTGAAAGAAAACGATCTTTTGTCCGACCTTGGATTGGATTCACTCGACGTTGTAGAATCGGTAATGATCGCCGAAAAACAGTTCATGATTTCCATACCTGACGGTAAATCAACATCAATAAAAACGATAGGTGATTTTGTCACAGTAATTCAGGAATGTATCGCCGAAAAACACGATCGTCTATTCCCTAAAGACCGCCCGCCTGTTGTTAAACTTACTCGTGATCTGTTTACCGGAAACGTCAAAGAAGTTCATGTCCCTTATGGTGTCGAGCGCGAAGAGGTCACGGACTACCAAGACCCGAAACCGTACACAAAGTATTACTATAATACAACCGACGGGAAACGAAGAGAGTGTGAAATATTATATGTTCAAACCGATTAAATCAAAATAAAAAATATGTACTACAAAGTAATTAACAAAGAATCTGAGGTTTATAAGAAACTTTTTGACCTCAGAACTTCCGAAGAAGAGAAGAAGAAAAGAAACGAAGAAAAGATCAAAAATGAAGCAGGAAGCGACTTCGATCTTATTCTTTATTCCGGTCATCAACAACAGAACTTCCGAAGAGTTCCACAATACATCGGGTTTGTCTTTAAGACACCGGAAACGATCATCGACCCGAAGGCATGGAAAATGGACAAAGATCATAATGATGTTTTCGTCCCAAACAGAAGGATGAAGTCAGGTCGTGAATGGAGCGAGAAACTGGCGAACGGACTAGAATCCAGTAATTACCGAAAGGTTTATGAAATTATCGGGTTCAAAGATGATCTTTACGGCAGACAAACAATTCCGTTTATGGAAACTTTCGGCGATGTTATCCTGTTATACCTTGACGACAAAATCGAGCCTGAGAATCCGGACATCGTAGAAGTTACGAAAACTGAATGGAAATCGATCGTCGATAACTATAATAAAGATAAAAAATAAAAAAATCGGAATTCTTTGTGAGTTCCGATTTTTTGTTTTATATTTGCAGTATGAAAAACGTAACAAAGAAAGTATTAGCAGAAGCCGAAAGACTTACAAAAGAGTTCGGTTATTGGTCGGATGAGGTTCGCGATTATATCGGACAACTTGGAAATTATACACAACAGGAAAAAGTTCATAATTTTTTATCAAAATATAGGTAAAAAATTTGGTGATAACGAAAAAAGTCGTATATTTGTATCAACAAAAAACAACAAAACATTATGTCAACACTTACAAAAAACTACACTAAAGGACAAAAGCAAGCTTTATTAGAATCATTAAGAGAGCAGTTCGAAGCAGGTAGACCAATGACAAAAGCAGAAAGAGCGTTACACATGGAACTTACGGCAGAAACTTGTAGACCAAATGTTTTGAAAAAGTTAAATACTCTTTGCTCAAAAATAAAGTCTAATGCAGAAATACAATACGAGATCGAAGAACAAGAATTAAAATCTAAATCTGAAAGAAAAGAACTTGAAAACACTTACAAAATCGAAGAAAAATTGGATAAAGAGTTGATGAAGTATATTTCTGAAAGACAAGTAACACAGGATGAACTTATTTTCTCAGACTTCGGAGATTATTACGAAGGTGATACAATGGATATGATGAACGAATTCACTTCTGAAAACAACTTAACAATATTAAAATAATAATATGATAGAAAAATGGAAAACCGAAGGAACTTCCGACGCGTGTCTTAAACACGCGTTTGAGTTCATGACAGAATACGCAGAAATTAAAATGTGGAACAGTTTCCGCCCGATCGTCGCACAAGCCATTATAGGGGTCAAAAAAGGCTTATTACCTTTTTGTGATAGAAACGGATTCGTTTCAGATAATTTGGTCAGGGAATGGGGTCATGATGGGTGCAAGAAACTTGAAGCAAAACATTATGAATTCTTCCGATACGATTATCAGGGTCTTGATGTTTACGTCCAGTTATCACACAACAATGTAACAGCGTTTGTTTTAGCCGACATCAAAAAATTACACTTGGAAAAGATCAAGCGTATCGAAGAGCGTAAAAGTGAAATAAAATCGGAAGAAGAAAAAGAACAGATGATGAACTGGTATGCTTCTGACTATGGGTTCGCCCGTTGGGGTGAATACGAAGAACTTTTCGACATTATCGATAATGCCGGATTCCGTTTGGGTACAAATCTAACGAAAGAAGAATTTGTTCAGGAATGTGAAGAATGTTTGAGAAACACGGCACTATTTGTGTTTGATGTACAATTCAACGACCGTCAGTGGGAAATTATAAAAAGAGACGTAGAACCGGAAGAACTACAACCGTATTTAAACAAAGTTCTTGACCTCATCAAAGAAAAGCCTGATACATCAGCGTATTTCCTTACAAATTCATATTCCACTGGTATTTCCGAACTTGAATGGAAAGACGCGATCGACATTAAACCGCTACTTTGTAATACTTCGGAAGTCGGCGGACTTTACGGACGTTGGAAAGAACTTCTTTTCGACCTACACATCGACTTCAAATATACAGGAGATAAAGAATAAATTTTTAAATATGAGCATGAAAAAACTAAATTTGGACGGTGGTAAGTTCAGATACTATATTGAAAACGTTTTAAACAAAGAACGTGATTATTTTATCAATACGATAATCAAAGGTAATGGACTTTTTCAGTATACTTTCTTACACCGCACACAACCACAGGAATTGGCGTTAATCAACGTTTACGAGAATAACGATGGAACAACAACATTAAACCCGTACGTTGGAAAGAATCAACCATTGTCGGTAATTCTCGCAAAAGAAATTATCAACTACTCACAAATAGTTGAAAGTAAATCGACGAACCTTTGTAACGAAATCGAAGTGGGTGTAAAATCTTTCGGGTACGGACTGGAAAGAGAAAGAAAGTTCTTATTACTAAACGATCGTTTTGATTCTTCCGGATTCACTAAAAAATCTATCGAACAAGGTTATTTGGTAATTGAGGGCGAATCACACACCCGCGTGAGGATTATCGACGAACAAAAAGGATTCATCACGTTTAAACAAGGTGTTACGGACATTGACAGGAACGAATTTGAATTCCCGATCAGTTTGTCTGACGCAAAACAATTAATGAGATCAACACAAAGAAAATTGATTAAGACGCGATTTTCAAAGAAAGTCGGGGACATCAAAATAGACGTTGATAAGTACGCAGACCGCCCTAACGTCGTAGAAATCGAATACACTTCCGACGTGTTACCAAACGATCTTATTCCGAACTATTGTGGTGAAGACGTCACAGGCGTCGAAGAGTATTCAAACATTTTTATCGCAACGCTTAACGAAAAACGTTTCATGGAAAAGAATCCGGAAGTCAATCCGGAAAGTGATTTCAAATACCCGTCGTTAAGTGATAAATTTAACGGCTATGTACCAAGGATTGACGAAAACATCAAAGAAGATGTAAAAATCGAAAAAGTAGCGGGTGTTTATGGTTCAATCAGAGACGAACTGTTCCAAGTATCTTCCGACGTTCCGGTATTCGATGAAAACCTTAACGTAATTGGCGACACCGAACTGAAAGAAGCGTTCATCGACGAACCGGAACAGCCGGAATCAGTTCCGGAAATCGATGTAGTCAGAGAACTAAAGACAACGTTATCCGAACCGGAAATGAGACATTGTTTTGGTCTTATTTTTACTGAAGACCATTCTTCAAGTTTCATGAAAGCAGAATTGGAAGATATTTTCTTCAATCGTGATTACTGGTTTATAAACGCACATCGCCCGAATTGGTATAATAACGTAATCAACTACCTTGATTCTATCGGGTTCGATACTAATAAATTAATGATGAACCCCGCTTTTTACGGAAGATCATAAATAATACCACGATAATATGAAAAACAAGGAATATTTTCCGGCGTCACAACTTGACTATATCTTATGTCGAATTAACTACGGTTATTTTGCTGAAAGGTACGTAAAAACAGTGACAGACAATAATTTACACAAAAACATTTTAAATGGAATCAAAAAAACATCTTAGACAAATTTTAAAAGACGAAGGTTTCCGCGCTGTTATTGACAACGGAGATAATTTCAGCACTACAGTACATAACGGAATTTTCAATCAATATTCAAAAGGTGATGTTTCCGTTTACTGGGGACTTTCCGAAGTCGGCAAACCACCTACATTGATTTCACCTCGACCACACATTATCAAAGACGGTAAAATATACGGGCTTAATACAGATAATGTCGTACGTGATGATGTCATGAACGAAACACTTTTGAAATTCGATCATGAGGATATTTACAAAAGTATCATAGGTGAAACGTTTCCGGTTTTTGATCTCGACGCGTTGAGAGTTATCGAAAACGATGAGTTATCGAGGTTGATTCATGATAAAAGGTACTTGACTTACGATCACGTTGTCGAACTGGGAAAAACGGACGAAAACGAAGAAAATGAGTAAAATTTTATTATTAAAAACAGTTACGTATTATCCGAGTGGTAACATCAAAGAAATGATTTATACTAACGGATATACACATAAATTTGAAGATAAAAAATTACAATGAGAGAATATCACAAATTAGTAAAAAAAGTAATTAATACAGGCGTAAAGAAAGGTGACAGAACCGGAAACGGAACGATAAGCACATTCGGACACATGATGAGGTTTGATATGCACGACGGATTTCCGCTTCTTACGACAAAGAAAACACATTGGCATTCGGTAATTACTGAACTTGTTTGGTTCTTGAAAGGCGAAACCAACATCGGATTTTTGAAAGAAAACGGAGTTTCTATTTGGGACGAATGGGCAGACAAAAACGGTGATCTTGGAGCAGTCTACGGGAAGCAGTGGAGATCATGGGAAGCCGTGGACGGTACGGAAGTCGATCAGATCAAAGACGTTATTCAACAAATCAGAAACAATCCGGAATCACGAAGACTTATTGTAAGTGCTTGGAATCCGGCTTTACTTCCGGACACATCAAAATCGTTCGAACAAAACATTAAAGAAGGTAAACAGGCGTTACCGCCTTGTCACTTGCTGTTCCAGTTCAATACAACACCAATCGAATATTTCTTGGATGATGGGGTCGTTTCATACTACTACGCAGGTAAATTGAGAAAGACACAATATACCAAGATGTCCGACGTTATTCTGTTACCTCAGCACGGTTTAGATGTTTTGTTATATCAAAGATCGGGTGATACTATGTTGGGTATACCGTTCAATATTGCAAGTTATAGCGCGTTACTTCATGCTATCGCACATCTTACAAACACACTTGCAGGTGAATTTATCCACGCGATCGGTGACGCACACATTTACTTAAATCATGTCGAAAAGACAAAAGAAAAGTTCCTTCCAAGAAATCCGGATTTAATTCCGCTACCGAAACTTACGATTTCTCCGAGGTTGGAAGACATCGACGAAATTGACATGAGTGACTTCATGTTGGAAGGTTACGAACATCAAGGAGGTTTAAAATTCGAAGTAGCTATTTAATATGAAAAAGTTCTTTGAATTTATATTTAATAAGAAAGTTGCTACTGTAGTGACTTTCTTCACCTTCGGGTGTTTGGTTTACGCAATGTTTAATTTGACTAAATCTGAGTACTTATCAATCGGTTTGTTTTGGTTGGTTTACGCTTATTTCGGTCAAAGGTGGGAAATTATTATCCGTGATGAAAAGATCAAGGAACTTGAAAAGAAGTTGAATGTTGAAGAAATGAGGTTCTTTAATCCGGCTGATATTAACGTGGTTGATTTCCCATACTCTTTGAAAGGTACGAAAATGACTGTAACAAGTACGGGAATAATCAACGGTATTATGTTACACGCAGGTGATGTACTTATTTACGATAAAGACGGAACAAAACCACAGATTTTACAAGGAGATTTCAACAATATAATAAATCAGATCAAAAATGGCAGGTAGAATCATAGTAAAACCTTTGGTTTCTGAGTATTTCAAGCCGGAACACTTAGAAGTTTTGAAAAAAGAAACAGTCGATTTTTACACTGTAGGTATTGACCAGTCTATAAACTCGACGGGTGTGACGATAACTCGTTTAACCTCATCACCGGACATCGAACCAAACATTTGTACTTGGATGATCGTGATTCCGTCGAAGGAAATCAAGAACGTCCGTGATTTCGTCGAGGTTTTCCAGTACGATAAAAAGCAACACGCTGACAGGAAACTGACAGAACTAGAAGCGACCAAACTGGAAAACTTAAAAACTATTGCTTCACAAGTTATGGAAGTGATAAAGCGAATCGACTATACAAAAATTAAGGGTGTCGGCGTCGAAGGTCTTTCCATAAACTCGAAGTCTTCGAATATTCTCGACTTATCCGGACTTAATTTCCTGATTCGTGATCGTGTTACCGACTGGTTAGAATATACGTACAACGACTACCAAAAGTACGTCAACGTGTATTCACCAATGACGAATAAAGCCCGATTAGTAAAAGGTGGTGTCGGTAAAATCGAAATGTGGGAACGGTTCGCCGAACATTTGGGAATGTCCAAGGAAATCGACGAAAAGAAAGAATCGTATTTGTTCGACATCACTGACAGTTATTCGATTTCTCGAATATTGGTTCTCGAATATTTGGAATCGTTTATTCCAAAAGTTGAAAAAGTTGTCAAAGAAACCCCGTTCACAGTATTGAAGAGGTTCAAACATGATTCGTACAACCTACGACACATCGAAATGAACGACGGTTCAGGACACCGCGCGGTGATCTCCACCAACGGGAACGAACTTCCTATCAAAGTTATGAAGTCGTACCCACGAAAAAAGATCATGGAATCAGTCAAAAAATATTTTGATGAACTGAAAGCAACCAAGACACCGGAGGAAATGGACGCAATTTTAATCAAGAAAACAAAAGCGAAAAAATGAGAAATAATTTAAAATTTGTTGTGATCGAACAGAAGCACTACAGAGGTGAAGAACCAAACATCAACAAAAGAACACAATCGTTCATCAAGTTTTTAGATCGTTCTTTGGAAAAATTTTCGTTTAGTCCGGCTACTTTTTGGAAAGAATTATTTGTTCCTTATAACTACGAACGAATATTTAAAGGTTCAGAGATTTTGACGACATCTTCGAAAGTCGAAGGGTCTTCGGAAGTAATGACAGTTTCTTACTATTCGGTAGATACTGGATTTACAAACAAAAATATATCTGAAAAAGTGATAGAAGACGAAGTATTAAAATTATATAAAACAGTCTATATCACCATCACACCAAGCGAGCGCATTAGTATGAAACGCCTTGCGAGGTTCGCCCGCGACTACTCAGACAAAATAAATGGAAATTTTCATATAAGAACAGTAACTTTTTGATATTTCCTACATACTATACAATTAAGAAAGCGACAAGTTAGTGAAATTTATTTTTAAACATTTTTTCACTTTTACTTAACTTTTCAAATAGTAATACATACTATACAATTAAGAAAAACAATTTATAACATTATTTAATAACAATTTAAAATTTTAAGCATTATGAGTTTATTTGATTCAGTATTCGATTTTGACCCAACAGCAGGATTAACAGCATTAGAAACACCAACAGGAGCAGGGTTTGAAATGTTCAACCCTAAACCGGAAGGTTCAAAGGAGTATTACGCAACAGTAAGATTACTACCTTACGTTAAGGACGTAGCGAATTCTATCGTTCACAAAAAAATGCACTGGTTAAAGGACATCGCGGGAACTTTCTCGGTAGACAGTTCTTCAACACTTGGAGGATATTGTCCAGTTTCAAGAGCATATTTTAACCTTGACAGATCAGGAATTCCGGCAAACAAGGAACTTGCGAAAGACCTTAGAATTAACAAACAGTATGTTGTTTATGTTCAGGTTATTTCCGACAGTACTACACCGGATAACGTAGGAAAAATCCTTCCTTGGAAAATGCCAGTAGATGTTTACAAGAAAGTTGAAGCATGGCTTAAACCTTCTGACGAAGCATTGAAAGCAGGTAAAAAAGCAAAAGCGTTGCTTAACCCGTTCAATTCGTACAACCTTGATATTACTATTTCCAACAAAACGGAAGGAGCGCAACAAGGACAAACATTCAGAGGTTACGGTGTTGAACTTTCCGACGAAATGGAAGCATTCAAAATCGACGGTGTTGAATTAACAGACACACCGGAAAACAGACAGAAGTTTGTTGACCTTATGACTGAAAAACAAACGGTTGATATTGTTGAGAAGTTCGGATATTCTGAGCCTACAGCAGATCAAAAAGCTAGAGTTAAGGCGTTACTAGCAACAAAATTCGGTCAGGACGTTTCAGGATATTGGACAGATGTAGAAGCGAAAGCACCTACAGCACCGCAAGGTGATGCACCAAGTATCTCAGGTGGTCAACCATCACAGCCCGCGCAACCCGCACAGGTTATGACAGGTGAAACCGTAGCAGAAACCACAACGGCAGAAGTTACACAACCCGCACAAGGAAGTGTGACAGACCTTGACAACATCTTAGATGAAATCGAGGACTAATAAAAATTTAATTTAAACCAAAGACCGCCGAAATTTCGGTGGTCTTTTTTGATAAACGATATATGAAAATAAAATTCATACAGAACGATAAATTCTTGGAAATTTCAGAAGTTGAAACAAAAGAGGATTTGGATATTTTGAATAAATGCACCTCAGCGATTCCGGTAAAGTGGGTAAACAAGAAACCCACGGAAATGCCACCAGTTTCGTATTTGATCGTGCGTTTACCGAATTATTATGTTCCGGCAGGACTTTGGCGCAGATTCTTGGATGAGCGTAAAAAAGGGGCTAATATACAGTTTTTAAATTCACTCACACAAGACCCTGAAATCACTAAACAAAAGATTGAAGACTATGTCGACGGTCTTGGTTTGATTTATTCCCTAGCACCCCACCAACTAAACGCGGTTTTCACTGCATTGAAATTCCGCGATACGTCGGTGGCGATCGGGACGTCCGGAGGAAAAACATTTATTGCTTATTGCTTGGCTCACTGGTTGTTAAGAAAAACAAATTTTTCACCCGATCATAAATATTTGGTGATTGTACCTTCACAGTTATTGTGTATTCAGGGACTTAACGATTTCGAGGAATTCCAATCAACGCAGGACGAAGCCGACCGAAAGATCAAAACTCACGTAATATATTCCGGTGCAAAGAACAAATATACTTTCAAGGAATCTAATGTTGTTTTTAGTACGTATCAGTCACTTTCAAACTTTACTGAAATCGAAGATTGGTTCAAACCTTTTGATGTCGGAGTTTATGTCGATGAAGGACATAAAGCAACGGACGCAGTAAAGCGAATTCTTTCGTTTATGAAAAACATTCCTTATAAGAATGCGTTTTCCGGTTCTTTTCCACCATCACACACCGTGGAAATGTTGAATATTGAAACCTTTATAGGTTCTTTACTTTATTCGTTCAAGACAGCTAAATTAAGAGACGCCGGATTTACTTCTGATTTCGCTATCGTTCCAGTTAAGATCGTACACAAAGCCGAAGACACGCGCGCGTATTTCCAAATGTTGAAGCATGAACACACTATCAGGAAAGTTTATGGTTTGCTTATGAATATCGTTGAAAGTCTTCAAAAGAAGCAAATTAAATTAGTCGGTCGAGGTATTGAAATATTAACCGTAGGGCAAGCAATAAAACTTCATAAATCCGGTAAAATGGATTTCTTACACGAACAGACGTACGAGCAAATAAAGATCAAATTACGTGAACTTTACGACCTTGGAGCGCATACCGATTTTAACCGCCGATTAGCCGAAGAAGAATTCTTGTTTAGTTCACATAACAGACATCGTGTGTTAGCTGAAAAATTGGTCGGTAAACTCGACAAAAATACATTAATTCTTTCAAGACGTCGAAATGATGTTAAGGGGCTTTATGACGCAGGTGTCCAGTACTTAGAACACAAAACGTGTCACCTCATCATGGGTGGTGTTTCCAACAAACAAAAACAGGAAGCTATCGACGAAGTAAAGAACGACGATGACTTTTCGAAACACGCGATTTACGGTAACGTTGATATGATCGGAACGGGAACGTCAATAAAATCATTATTCTACGCTATATTTGCGGGAATCGGGAAAAGTCCGGCGAACGCAATTCAGACAGTAGGTCGTATGATTAGGAAGTTCAAACACAAAAATAAATCGTTTATTTTTGACACTTACGACGTATTCGAATGTGATGTGGAAGGTGTTCCGTCAAACTGGAAACGAACATACTCACATAACCACTTTAACGAACGTATAAAAATTTACGATGCTGAGGATTACGAAGTAATCAAACAAAAAGAGCGTACATTGAAAACGTAAAAAAGGCGGGATTTACCCGCCTTTTTGCTTTACTTATTGGTATCAAAAACATACTATACAATTATATAAATATTAATCTACAAAAACCGTCAACATGGCAGAAAAATTGTTTGATAATAATTTTAATTCGACTGAACTAACTAAAATTAATATCAATGTCAATGAAGTATTTGCTTCAAAAGATGATGAATTACATCATATTCGTTTAGAGTGTCAAGAGTTTATGCATAAACAAGGATATGACGAATATATTTTCCTTAAATACACTCACAAAAAGACACTTAATGCCAATGTAACAAACAAAATATTTTTGAATGTTATTGAAGCATACGGGAATATGTTATCACTTGTTGATATTTTTTCTGTTATTTGTGAGTACTTCGAAATCGACCCAGTTGAATTATACAACCAACTTTCACAAAAGATTCAGGATAAATTAAAAATGGAACTCGTAAAAACAACGAGGTTCACAAAAAGAGAATTGTTTTGCCAAAAAACAAACGACGGCAAATTCATGCCGTCGTTATAGTAATTTCTTAATCTTTTTTGATGTTTATCTGTTTCGAATTATTTTTATTAGCTTGGTCGATCGTGGTTACTCGGACATTTTTGATTAAATCATCTTCGGTAATACCATCGGAATGATACCAAGTACCACCGTCGATCGTATACTGGTCAGAACCTTCCGTAATTGGTCGAGAAGTGGCGACAGTTCCGATAAATTCTTTAATGATTACCCCGTCGCCTTCTTCTATACCACCACCGTTCGTCTCATCGTCGGGGTCTTTAGGGTCGGTTATTGGTGGTTTAACATTGTCAGGGTCTTCGGTACGGTCAAAAATATATTTGATAAGCGACGCCGATCTGTACGCGATATAATTCAACTCAATTTCAATAACAAAATCGACACGGACTTGGTTTTCGGTGTTTGAATAGTTAAACACTTTATCAATAGCACCGTTAATGTCGGCAGTGAGTAGCCCGTAAGTTGCTTTATACTGTATGCCATTGGCAGAATAATTGAACCCTTTTTGAAAACTCAGATTGTCGACGATATATTCGATATGTTGGAGCGCGTCAAGAGTGTTCGCAGTAAGTAACGAACAACCAATTTGAATGGCAATTATTTTTTGTGTTCCTGTGATCGTGAACTTATACGGTATATTTCCGGAAGTCATAAACATATTAACTTTCGTTGGAGCTGTGTTCTGTTTAGAATCAAGGAAAATATTTTGAATTTGTGTTTGTATCGTTGAGGTTGTTACTGTATAATTCTTCTCAAATTCTTTTGAATTGAACAAATTTTCATAAACACGCTTCGAACCTGAGTTCATGAAAGAAACAGGAATGTTCATCTGTACGGTCATTGCTTTATGAAAAGCTTCGATCACAGTCTGTATCTGTTTTTTCTCAAACAACTGTTTTATAAAGTCCTTAGACTGTTTTTTAGTGAATATCATTATTTTTTCTATTAAATGGTGAACTTATTGACTTTCCAAACATACTATACAAATAAGAAAAGCAATAAACTATCTATCATAAAATGAATATAGATTTCCTTTTACAAAATACATCTATCGGTGATTTGGAACAAAACACCGTGATAAAGAAAGCGTTTTGGCGGTCGCCCGTTCTACTCGCTGAATATTATATCCGAAAGCGTTTAACAAAAAAATTCTTAAATAAATTCGCTGACGATTTGGTAAAATATCCTGAATTAAAGACGGTATTCATGACGTTGTTAAATATGAGTATTTCTGACGATGAAATGTTTATGTTTCTACCTTTTGAAACCGACATTCCGGCAGAAGTACGGGAACAATCAGAACCAAAACACGTCATGATGTTAGCGGAATCTTTTATGTCGGAAAGGTTGGGATTAATAAAACAAGACCCTGTTTTAATGAGGTCGTTTGTTATGAACAACATTTACCCAACACTCGGATATATTCCAAGCGCAAACGCACCATTTATATTACTGGAATCAAAGCAACTTACACACTTAATGGCTATTAAAAACAATATGTTTAATATCATTTTGGGTACTGTAACATATTCAGTAGTATTTTTAATCATCTTAATAACATTAATTAAATTTTTATAAAAACAATGAACAATCAATTCGAACTAGCAACGACATTACCGGAATTTGTAGAATCAGGATTACCACAGATTAGCCTTGAAGAACTTGATACTTTACACAATAAGGATTTTAAAGACCTTCCTACCGAAAGACTAACACAGATCGCACAATCCGCAAGAAACGGTGCTGACGTATCTCAACACTTATTCAGTGGAAAAGATCAGGATATCAAATATATCGAAACTGACAAAGAAGGAAACCAAAAACAAAACGATGAAGCCGTAAAGAAATCATCTAAAGAAATGGCGTTCCTTTTGAAAAATGGTAAATTTACAGTATCTGCAAAAAATGCTACTTCCGTAGTTATCGCAACGAAAGTTTTTGAAGACGTAGCAAAAGGTAAATTATCAGTCGGTTATCACGAATACCAACACGTATTAATCGCAATGGCTGTAGACTTCCAAGGAAACGCAAACACAGCAATGACACTTAATAACATCTTCTTAACATGGGGTAACGTTTCAATCGAAATGGCAAACAATAAAGCGAGAGTATCACACTACGAAATGTTGTACAACCAAGCATCCCAGTACATCAAAGAAAGAGAATATCAAGCATTACAGGAAGAGTACGACAAAGAACAAGCTGAATTGGCTGAAAACGAAGGAGATTCCGACGCACCTGTTATTTTCTTAGAAAAAGAAGATACTACCGACGAAGCATAATTTTAAATTCATAATCTATATTTTAACCTCATCGAATACTGATGAGGTTTTTGTATAAATAAAGAAAGTAACTAAATATGTCAAACATAGCAGGTAAACAACCAAGTAACACAACACACACGATATATTTGTCGGACGACGCACCACTGGACGCAAAATCGGTGACAGAATCACTTACAGAATTCAATAATTTGACAGATTCTTGTAAGTGGAACGGTATGTTAGTTTATGTAAAATCAGTCGGTAAATGGCACGAATACGACAAAGGGGCTAACGTTCTACGTCTATTCTCCGGAGGTGGTAGCGGTGGAACTTCATCGCTGATCGTACCTAACGGAAAAATGATCGTTTGGAAATACCCTAACAACTTAGATAATGAAAACATCGAACAAAACGACATTATCGAAGGGTTCATCGAAGGTAAATTAATCAAAGGTAAATACAAGGGTGTAGGCGCGACTAACCTATACGCTTCATACGAAATTCTCGAAGAAGCAACCATCAACGTATAACCTTTCAAATCTAAATTAACATTTTTTTTCGACATTTTTTTATCCAACCTCTTGCGAGGTTGGATTTTTTGTTTTATATTTGTACCAAACAAACAAATAAAAAAATCATGGACTATAAAGCAATCGCAAAGAAAATAGACGAAATTACTCAAACAGTAAACGATTTGGAAGTTTACAACAAAAACGAAACCGTTTGGGTTGGTACAAACTTCGACGGTCATAATCATTCGTATTATGCTGATCTTTTGGACACTTCCGGAAACATCACAAGTACACTTAATTTCATCATAAAGAAAGATGAAAGTATTGAAGTTATCAACGAAGCCGGACAAATTGACCCGAACATCTTCGACGCGTTATCAAACTTCGAATTTAATCCTAACAGTATTTAATATGAGTTTAATTGTTAACGACTACAAAAAAGCACTTCGACAAATCGAAGAAATCATAAACAATATTATTATTTCCGACGGTGAAGGATATTCCGAAGACAATCTATCGTACATCGGAAAAGTGGAAGATAGATTCCATACATCGTATTACGTCGACAAGTGGTCAGACGACCCTAACGAGCGTACAAAGACGCTTTATTTTATCGTAACTCACAAAGGTGAATATAAAGTACATAACTTCAAAGAATATAATAATTTTGATGAGGTACTGGAAGTCATGAAAAAATATAAACCCGAAAATAAAAACAATGAAATATCTAAAAGGTAAAGCAATAATAGGTTTCTTGGAACATATCAAAAAGTCGACGAAATCAATAAGTGAAGGAATGATCTCAGTATCTCCGACAATCTCGATTCCTTGGGACAAATTGGATGAAAAAATATTGATTCATAAAATAGTCGACTGGTTCGAAACCGAAGGTATTTTCATTTACCCGAAGCGTCAACAAGATCATATCCACATGGACGTCTTCGAACGTTGGTACGTGATCGTAACAGAAAGCCGAGGAATACACGTAAACAATTTTCTTATTGATAAAATCACAGTAGATGATCGTTACGAAATTCTAAAGGTAGGTATCGAACGCGCTTGCGAGTACTTCAACCAACAGACGCCCGAAACAGCCCCGAAAATGGTCGATCTATCAACGTACGATGAATTACATTGCCCGTATTGTGATAAGCTATGTAAGCCTGTAAGAGTGAACAAAAACGATTCTGTAAGGTACAAAGATCACCCGTGTTCAAGGTTCGGAGGTTCGTTCACCGGATTTACGATCAACGCTGACGGTTCATTGAAAGAATAACTTTTAAAAATAAAATATGAAATCAACAAGAGACATGGCGGTCTTGATTTACCAAATTACAAAAAACCTGATCGTCGAAGAAGCACCCACGGGTGAACTACTACTAAACACAGCGACCAAGAAAAAAACTGTAATGGTTGCGCCCGATAGTAAGGCGTTTACTAAACTTCAACAAAAAAGAACGCTGATTCTTTTTACACAGGCTTATAAAAATTTGGAACTACTGAAAAAAGTTTGGAATCATATCGAACTGAAAGTTTCTTTCAGTATGAAAGAAATAGAAAAACAGATCATTGCGTCCACCGACGGTGAAATGTCATATTACGGACTTGATTGTCTAAACTGGCACACCGTAGGCGGTAACGGACAAAGTTACGAAGTTATAAAACGTAAAAATAAAAACGTTGCTGTTTTCTACAGTTCATATTTTGAAGCAAAGCCGGAAATGTTGAGCGATACCGCGCTTTTATTCTCCAACGCTGACGACGTCTTGGCAGTCCTTATCGAAATTCAAAACGCTGTCGACTTCGGAGACTTCGCGGAAAGTCGGGAATATTTGGTCAGACGAATGTCGGAAGTTTTCGCACAACATAAAAATTAATTAAAAAAAATCGAAATTCTTTTGGAGTTTCGATTTTTTGTTGTATATTTGCAGTATAACAATTAAACAAAAATATCATGAACAAAACAACAAACAGACTAAAAGACCTTATGAATATCAAAAGACCAATCGAAATTTTTGATATGGGTGATGATATTAAAGGACAAGGGCAAAGAGTAACAGTAAAATTTAAAGTTATTCCTTACGTATACGATACACACAAAACATTCGTAATGGAAAAAATGAACGTTGTTAAGCTAACAGAAAGACACTCAGACCACCAAAAATCTTGGTTCGCTTACGTTCTTATTACAGCACACTCATTAAATAAATCGGTGGTTGGTAAAGTTCTTCCGGTAAGACTACCAAATATGTTCATGAGAAAGTTTGGTACTAGCCCGATACAATTATCACCAATAAACTCAACAGAATTTCAGTTGGTAATGACAGGTAGACATTACCAAATTAACGAAGAAGAATATGCGATTTTCAGGGATTACGACTTTATGATGTTGGAAAATTCTCCGGTAACTTACGAGGGTAAAACATACACAGACGCCGAAAACATTGACGATGCAAGATTTTTCGTAGAATCCATGAAAAAAGTACAGGACGAAAATTTCTTGGAACTTGAAAGAGAAATCGATCACCCTGAACTTATCGAGAAAAAGAAAAGAGACGCCGAAGAACAAAAAGAATTTGTCGAGTTGGTTAAAAACTTAGAAAATTTCGATCAGTTTATGATCGATTCAATTAACAATTCTTCCGAATTGACAGAACATCAAAAAGAAATGTACAAAGGATTTTTAAAAAACAACAAATAATATGTCAAGTAAATCAAAATCAATGGGAATTTTATCGCTTATGGTTGCGGGAATGGCACAACAAGCCGGATATTATGACGGACAATTACCAAGGACTGTCCGCGACACCGACGACAGTCGAGGACTGTCGGAAGATGAAAAGAAAATAAAACAAGGTCTAAAAAAGTTCGTGTATTTCGGCGGGACTGAAATTTGGGCGATCAATCAAAAAACAGCCGATAAAAAATATAAAAAACTTACAGTAAATGAGTAATATTATCAAACAAAGGTATTTCGAATATATGTCGATTAGTGACGAAAGCAGAGTCACATTAAACGAACTGGGTAGTGAAGGTTGGGAACTCGTTTCCACTGTATACAAACAACATACCGGAATCACAGTATATCAACTAAAGCGTGAAATTTCCGAACCAAAAAAGAAGCATAAAAGGGATTTTAACAATTTTGAAATGTTATAAAAAAATATGGAAGCAAGCAACAAACTAAACAAAACGGTTTTAGACCTCATCATAAAACAGGCGAAAAAGTCTGAGATAAACGCATTCGAAAAAATATCAAGAGTCAAGGACGTCGAGAACATCGGAGTATTTACGTTGTCGGATAAGCGTCAGATCAAAGTAGTAAGATACGAAAACGGGTTCGTACAAATACGGAAATTTGATAAAAATAAGTTCAAAGGATTTGCGATCACTCCGGTAATGACGGAATACGAAGTCAACGAAGTTTTTGAATTTTTGGTCAACGATGTAAAATAATTTTAAAAAATTTTAAAATAAATTTGGAAGTAACGAAAAATGTTGTATATTTGTATCAACAAAAATAAACAAATAAATAACAAACAATTTTTAAAATCAACATTATGAAAGCACTTAACAAAAAAGCAATGTCAAGAAAGTTCAAAAACGTATCTAAAAAAGCGCAAGAACTTGGATTCTTAAATGTAAGGGAAGCACTTAAAGCGGGTTATGAAAAGGAATTGAAAGTAAGTTACGCATATTAGAATCATTGTCCAATTAATTTATATTTTAGCATTTGGCGAAAAAGTTTTAAACTTTTTCGCTTTTTTATTTGGTAGTGTCGAAAAAAGTCGTATATTTGTATCAACAAAAACAAGTAATATAATGACTATCAAGGAAACAATAATCACAAAGAAATACAACGTAGACAAACCAATGAACACGATCGAATTAAACGTTAACGAGTTCGAAGGTATTTCCGGAAACGAAGTTGCTATGATTCTTAATTACATGGAGGATGATGGTTTTATCGTTATCAAGTCAGGCAGAAACAAAGACGGTTTCCGATCTTTCCAACCCACCCAAAGAGGTTCGGTGCATTTTAATAACCTAATCAGAAATATTATAGTCAATGGATAACAACATAATCAACCCGAACGCGGGTTATAAGTTTCAAAAGTTCTTCATATATTTGGACGAAAGAAGATATAAACGTCTTGACGTCGGGTCATATACTGTCGACGAGATCATCGAAAAGGTCACAAAAATTTTAGAACTCCAAAATTCTGAACTTTTAGTTCATGGAACTTGGGAAGTACCTAACATTACAAGGACTTTCGCGGAAACTTGGAGTAGTTTACTATACGGCATAAATTATAAACGAATTCTTGTTTATGATGAACTTATTCTTTCCGACCTTTCCGCAATGGAAAATTATAAAAAATACATCGAAAACACTATCCTTTGTGATAGGGAATATATGTCGAACAAACAAATTGGTAAAATAACATTCAGATAATGGAAAATGTAAATTACATAGTAAAATTATACGCAACAACAATCGCAAACATCGAGGAAATCAACAGGATTCAGGGAAATAACGATATTTCAGCAATCCAGTATCTTTCTAAACCGGAAGAGTTTCCGTATGTTTCGTTTCTTGAAACTCTTAAACACGACCTTAATCATATTCTGAACAAGTCAGGTAACGAGGATGAAAAGGAGTTTCACGATGAAGTTTCCCGACTGGCTGACGAAGTATCAGCAACTAGACTTAACAAGTATTTAACAGAACTTAAAAAACAGTTAGGTAATGTTACAGAAAGATACATTTGTTCCGGACTTCCTTTCGATTCGCATGAAATAAAGGAAACAAAAACCCGTATGGAAATGTATTCCCGACGAATTCTGATTTACGAAAGGGCTATTGAACTTCAACAAATAAACCACCAAAATGCAAAAGAATAAAAATAAATTCTTCGTTTTGTTGGTTGTTTCGATATTAATGACTATCTTTGCACTTTCAATAAAACACGTAACGAAAAATATTATCAATAAAAAATATAAGAAATCTTATGAGTACATACTTTTTAGCTTCGGGGAAAGCCCTACACACTGGGTTCATATTCGATGATGTTTCAAAACCTTTGGAACGATACAAGACAGGAGAAGACGACGACTTACTTTTCGTTGTAATCATTCCGAAATTCAGATACTACGAACACCACTTCAACCAATTGACGGATGAACAAAAGATCGATGTTTGGGTTCGTGAGATCAATTCAGGGTTTATCAACGTCGAGGATATTTCGTTGGAAAATATAAAGTCGATAGGGTTCGGTGCTGAGGTCGAAAACGTCTTAGACCTTACGACCGAAAGAAACATGGCTTTAACATTAAGTGAACTAACTAGATACCACGGTTTTGCGAACCCGTTAGAATTCGTAAACAGCCTATGAAAATATACGTAATTGAGACACGAGATAGAAACGATTTTAAGAAAGTGGAAACTATTTTCACTTTCTTTGACATTGACGCCAATAAAAACTACAAAGAATTTGTTTTAGCGTTCGCTAAAAATTTAGGACTTGTTATAAACAAACACTGGGTTGATACAATCGCCGACTATCAGAGACATAACAACCACATGACACCGGAAGAATTCAAGAAAAAATCGAATGAATTTAAAAAGTTCCTGAAAGAATTTGACTTTAAACATTACCTCATCAAATATTGTGGTGGTGAAGTCGTGGAACACCAAACAGCTTATAAACACGGATATATTTAAAACTATGAAAAAAATACTAATAGCTAAACCGAACAACAACATTTATTTGAACAACCGAGAAGACAAGACAAAAACTGATCTTCAAAGTTCTGAAATTATCGCGTTCGCTAAAGCATTACAGGAAGCTTCGTTCAAAGGTTATTATCAGGACTACGAAATTTATTTCGCAAACGATATTAACACTTGTTTTGAAAACAATATCGGACAAAGCAACGACCGCCGACAGTCCGGACACTTCGGGTTACAATCAAACGTGTTCCCGATGTTCAAAAACGAATTCGTTTACGGTGTGGATGCAGTTCCAACCACTTTGGAAAAATACGACAAAAACGATATTCTTTTCGTGTTTTGTGGAATTTGGGACGAGTCTTTAAAATGTGAATACTTGTTGCAACTAATCAAAGGGTTCAAAGGTAAAATTTATTACATTCTTAACGATCTTAGACTGGATATAAAAGACCGCGGAATTCTTGATATTTTCATCGAAAAGCAGGTGACTATTCTTACACAGGCGCGAGCGTACGAACATACAGAACTCAAAACAAAACGATTATCGATCGAATGTCTTCCGTTCTATTACGTAGACTATGACAAGGACGTCAAGAAAATTCACGATGTAATTTACCCATATTTGAATTTTTCCGATATTGGAGATTATCGAAAGGGGCGACTTTCCGAATTCGGACACGTTCAAGGTGTGAATAAACTTTGGGTTGGTGCGGGTGATATTCATAAATTTTTGTTTCCGATGAACTCACAGTTCTACGGTGTACAAAAACATAATATGCTACACGAAACAACGAAGACCGCGAAGTCGTCTTTCATCGTAAACGAAAAACTTTACAACGATTTCCAGTTGCTACCGAACAGGTTTTACGAAGCCTTGATTCTCGGTGTTATGCCACTTATCGACTATGAAACCGCGCAAGCGATTAAACCTCAGTTATTACATATCGGAAAGGATTTCAACATCGATACGTACACACTAAAGCCGGATTTTTCCGACCTTAAAGATAAAGTAAACGATTACGAATTACTTTACAAAACGAACCAACTTGGTCAAGAATTGCGTATGCATTCGAACGCAAAGTTAAATATGCTAAACGAGTTCAGGAGCGATATTTGTAAAATACTGGAAATTTCGAACCCTCACGAGCGAACAAGAAAAGTATAAATATAACTGAGTATATTTTTAACAGTAATTTAAAGATTTTTAAAAGTAATGAGCATTAATACAAAGAACAGTCTACAGTACGACAAAACGGCGTTAAAGAAACAACCAGTCGTCGAACGTTTATCGTTTTTCTTCGGTAAACTATTAACATCAACGTTACTAATCATTATCGTAATGGTTAGTTTTCTTATCGGGGTTTCGACTCACTTGGCTGAGGTTTTCGAATCTTGGTTTCTCGCAATAGGTATGCAAGCGGTAATTTTGATCGCGTCTACCAACTCGGATATTCTTCCAAAAGTAAAGATCGGTAACGGGACACTTACTTTAATACCTTTCGTTATGTCTATGTTAATGACTTGGTATCTTTTTATTTCGTTCCACGGACTAAAGCACGAATCGAATTCCGTCGAATTTTGGACGGCGTTATCGAAAGCCCTCGGACTGGCGTCCACTGAATATATGTTCAGTTACTTGTTTACTTTCAGGTTTAACAAGTTCATGTCCGACCTCAACGACCTAAAAAAGATAGAAGAAACAGAAAAAGTCGAAGACAGTCGAAGATTATCCCTTGAAAAAGCGGACGAATTTATAAAAAATAGTTCTGACAAAGATATCGAAAATATTATGAAAGAACATGATATTGTTGATGAGGTTCAAGAACAGCCGAAGACAGTCGAGGACGTTCCGGAATATGTTCCGACAGTTAAACCAAAACCAGTTAAACCAACAAATCAAGGATTATTATAATGGCTAATTTAGATGATTTAATGATGGGTATGGAACACAAAACAGAATACCCGAAAGAATTTTGCGACGCGATGAGAGACGACGCAAGACGATCAAAACAATTCCGGTCAATGGCTGATAAGTTCAGCCGGAAAGAAGGAAAAACCAAGTCTGAAAAGGTATGGGAAACGATAGAAAAAATAGCGATGAACGCTTGCGCACATTCAATAGCGTTCGAACTTGTTCCGGAAATACCAATGGATGAGCCTTCACCAAACATGACACTTCAATACATCGATTACGTTTATTCGGATAAATGGTATATCAGATGTTGGAGAGACTTTAAATTTAAGTTTAGAAAGATCACCAATTTTTATGATATGATATTCGGTAACGGAATTACGAACTTCTTTTGGCGAAAAAGAATGAAAGAAAGATTTTCTTTTTTATCGTTCAAGAAAAAATAATTAAAAAAATCGAAATTACTTTGGTAGTTTCGATTTTTTGTTTTATCTTTGTACCAACAAAATGAAACAATAATAAACATTTTTTAGTTATGACAACAATTACAACAATGAGCAACACTGACAGAATTTGGTTAGCAATCGAAAAACTAACACACAAGTTTATTAATGCACTTCATAGCGAAGCAAATGGATATGTTTTCCGTCATTTAGATGGTACATGGAAAACAGCAGATTTCGATTTTGTTAATGGTCTTGCCGGACTTGGTAACGAAAAAAGAGATTTAACAGACTAATAATAACAATTCAACAACACTGTTCATTAAAATATAATGTTCAGTGTTGTTGAACAAACAAAAATATTGAACATGAGTATTAAAATACATCAAAACTATTGTGATAGAGATATTAATTTGGTAACTTTGGCAGGTGAAGAAATTCATGTACCAAAGAACGAAAATTTCGAAATTCATTCAGAATATTTGGACTGGAATAAGTCAATAATTAAAAACGCTTATTATAAAGGTGTTGAAGTTAAAATATCTTCATTACCTAGAAACTATTACAAAAATCATAAATAACGAAATTATGAACAAACAATCATTTATCAACTGGGTTGGTGCGAAACCTGTTTACTCACCTGATACATTTAGTAAAATAATACAGGAAAGAACAGAACCGTATTTGAATGGGTCAATAGTTCCGGAGCATATTAATACGCTAGTTATTGCGTTTTTAAAAATATATGATAGTCTTCCAGCAACTTCGGCAACTAAAACCAATTTCCCGCAATTATCGTCGCTGTTTACACTATGTTGTATACTTTCCGATGAGGTTATAAAAGACGAAATTTATTGTTCGACTATTTCTTACACAACATCTGATAGGTTTACATTTTCAAGTGATATTCTTGATGTAATTTTTGATCTTAGTATAAAAAATGTTAGAACTTTACTTGATGCTTGGTGTGTTTCAAAGTGTAATAAGTACACCGCCGATATTGTGTGTAGTATTTCAAGTAACTACGAATATATTGAGCGTCAAATAAGCGCAAACAACCCGAATTTCTTCGATGTTGTTTTAAAATCTATCGATAATATTAACAAACTTGGTGGTAAGAAAAATTCAGGATTTAAGATCATAACTGAAATAAGAAAAACAATAAGACAAAACAAATAAAAAATATGGCAAAACAAAACGGAACTGTATATCTGTTAAAGATCGGTTCATTCATAGACCCTTATATCGGGGACACCTCATCAATCGGACTTATAACGGGCGAGCCTGTGAATTTCGCTAAACTTCTAAAAAAGATCGGTTATAACGTACTACTGGGGTCGGACTCGACTTGTCACAACCATTTATCTGACCTGAACTATTTCAACTTAAAGGATGATTTCAGAGAGTTCGCGGAGTCGGTTACAGAAAACGACATAGTGCTTATTTGGCAGGGTGGTTATTACGACAAAGAACACGAACCATTATGTTCAAGACATTACCAGTTCTTAAAGATCGTACAGGAACAACAGCGAACGGATAAACAATATTTCATGTTGACAGACACACGTCTTCCGATGATGAATTTCGCAAAGTATATCCGTGAGAATTACGACCAAATTGACGTTAAAAATTTCGATTATGAACTGGACGAAATTTCGATAGATGATACACAAGTCACAATCCTTGCACAAGCGACGAGAGTCGAGGATATGAAAAAGGATTTCGAGTCCGGAGAATTCTCGCTGAAAGGTAGGTACATCGGAAATGCTTACACGAACTACAAAGATATTGTTCACCTTCCAATGTACGCAATGCCGTTGATTACCCACGGATTTGGTAAAATGCTTGATAAGAATATTTCGATCGATTACATGACACCAAATCACGACCTTGTTTTCACCGTCCAGTCGATAGAATATTTTGACGAGTACAGAATTTCACGACTTTATGACCTTATGATTAACAATAAGAAATTAATAAACGATTTCGATTTGGCTATCTACGGAAAACATTCACGTAAGGCGATCAATACGATATTCAACCACATCGAAAAGGTTCACGATCTCGGACATATACAACTTCCTACGATGATGCAACCTGTCAATTTCCACGAAATGAAGCACACGCTTAGGTCTTCACTGGCAAATCTTTGTATATCGGAAGAACCGTATGTTCGTTACGACCTTGTTCCGAATAGAGTATTCGAGTCGTTCGCAACCGGATGCATTCCGATTATAGACATCGACATCGTAAGAACTACAAAACTCGACGTTCTAAAAAAATACGTCGCTGACTTCGGGGCGGTTGTCTACGATTCCGGAGACGTTTACAACGCATTAAACAGGCTTAAAGCGTCCGGACTCAGAAGAAACAGTAATATTATTTTCAAAGAAAGTACTGATTATATCATTAATCACCTCATCGAAGAAATTAGAAAAATATTTTAAAATAAAATCCATATCTATTGCAGGTATGGAATTTTTGTTTTATCTTTGTACCAATAAACAAAAACAAAAATATGATACTACTCGAAAAATTAGAAAACGAAGTTCGAAAAGCATTCGACAATATAAACAGCGCAAGTAAGCCGGAACTTTGTTCAAGGGTGTGGTTTTGGGAAAACGAACATATTATTTTAGTTACACCGTTTCTTCTCATAAACCGAATTCCGTACACTATCGTACCGAATTCAAATCCATCAATTTCAATGTTAACTATTTACGATAAAAATAAATCATGAAACAAAAACTAGAAATTATACTTTGTGCGGTTTTCTTATTGATCGCAATATTCGCAAACGCACAACTAAACATCGGAATTAAGGACATCGGGCGTGTTATCGTTAACGGTACACCTCAACATAATAAGAAACCTTCGATTGACGCAAGGGTCTTAGACACCAAAGACGGTCGCGTTATCGTGAACATATCAAACGGAATATTCACGTTTAAACGCGAATTGTCTTTGAAGCCTAAAAAAGACACAATAAGACCAAAAAATAACATATTCTATGAAACTGATACAAAGTATTAAAAATATATTTGAACGCCGTAAAAAGCCCGTTATCGTACTTAAATCGGGTATGTATATTAAGTTCTCAGAAAGAAACAAACATAGTTCGGGTGTTCCTTCGGCTTACGGGGGTATGGCAGGAACTATAAAGAACATTTACCACGACGGGTCGTTCGACCTTAAATGTGGTGGTTGTTGGCTTATTGTAAGCAAAAAAGGAGGTATTAACGCAACGACGATATTTTCGACCAAACAGAAATATATTTGGCTTGAATTCCAAGGTCGTCAATTTAAATACAGATTCAAAGAACATGAATATACAAGGGATTAAAGAAAAATACAACAACTTCAAAGAACCTCAGAGTCTCGGAAGTTGGGAACTTAAACAAGCGTTTGATTGTGGTCGTGACGATCATTATTATATGATTAATGAACCGAAGCTACACGAAAACTTGTTGATCCTTAATTTATGGTATCGTAGGGAGATCGGGACTTCCGGTTGGCTCGTTTATCGTCAGAGTTATGACGAAATAATTTCCAAAGGGTTCGATCTTAAATTTTACAAAACAAAAGATGGTGAACGGAAATATTTCGGAATTACTAAAAATTCGTCGATTCTCTACGGAGTAAGTCAATCCGAAATAAAGTCCGGATATTTTGAGTATGTTTGTGATATGGTCGGTGACGATATGGAAATCAAGGAACGTGAAGAAGGTGTATATTATGGATTTTTTGACTACTCAGAAGCGGGGTTGTCGGCAGTCTACGACACGCCGTTGTTTGTTATCATGGCAAAGAACACGAGTTCGGAAATCATCGAACACCAAAAGAAAGGACGAATTATTAAAATAAAAATAGTATCAGAAAATGAACACAACGATTAATTTAAACAAAATTTACAACAACGCTACAGTATACAACGGCGTTACTCACTTTTTCGCAAGCTACATGGACGTTTTGAAGTCCGGTGTATATCTTCATCATTCCTTGATTTTCGTTGAGATCGGAAGCTTTACGAAAGCTTTATCGGTCGGTGAACCTTACAGGGACGCGGGAACAGGAGAACAAACCGGATGGAAATTCAAATTTACCAACCAACACAAAGAAGAAAACTTTTTAGTACTTTATTTTTAAAAATGTTTTGTAGTTTAAAATATTTTCGTATATTTGTAGTGTTAAACAATCAAACATATTACAATTATGGGAAATTTATCAATGGGTGATCTAAAAGCCCGAAACCACGGAAAAAAGTTCGATAACAAAAACGAGTCGAACGAAATCAAAAAGGTACGAAAAGGAAATAATTCCAAACGTCCTAAAAAGAGAAAGTAATAACATTTTAACCAACCACCCTTCGGGGTGGTTTTTATCAAAACCAAAATAAATCAATGAGTAAGTACAACGAACTACTAAAGAGGTACGGTTATTCTGACGCCGTAGAACTTTATAACGACGCACAGAACGCGTACGAATTAACAGACAAACCGATAATGACCGACGGTGACTTCGATTATCTTAAAGAAAATTTGATCGCCGATAACCTTATCGATTTTCAAGCAGGTGTCGACGAACTAAAAGGAGACAAGAAACCTCATGTTTACCCGATGTTATCGATTCACTCAGTACACCGAGCGAACTTATACACACAAGAATTATTGGGTGAGTATCTTAAAAACAAGTATGGTGAAAACTGGAAAACCGACAGTTATTCGGTATCATGGAAACTTGACGGTATCGCACTACAGGCAAAATACGAAGATGGTAATTTGGTTCACGTCCTGACAAGAGGTGAAAGAACCCACGGTGTAGACGTTACCGAAAACGTTAGACACGCATTCCCTGAAAAAGTTGACCCGTATGTAAAAGCGATCATCGGCGAAGCTGTTTTAAGTAAACAAGTTTTTGAAGAAAAATTCAGCAGGTACAAGAACGAAAGAAACGCAACCGGAGGTCTTATCAATTCAAAAGGAAAATACGGTGATGAGGTTAAAGAAATTGACTTCGTAGCGTTCAAGATCATTAACGTTGATGATAACGTATTATGTGCTTCCGAAAACGATCATGTATTCGAAGAACTTCCGAAAAACTTTTGGATTGTTCCACAACACAGCGTTAAAGCAAAAGACATTCATAATTTTATCATGGATATGGAGAAAGGTAGACCGGATTTCATGTACAGAACTGACGGTGTCGTAATCAGAAACAACAGTCAAGACCAAAACGAGTCTCACAGAGGACTATACAAAGCGTTTACTGCATTCAAATTTGATGCGCTACAAGCAACAACAAAGATCAAACATATTGACTTTAGAGTATGTAACAACGGCGCGTTGTTTCCAAGGGCTATCCTTGACCCCGTAGACCTTGACGGCTCTACAGTAAGACACGTATCTTTGTTCAACTATGCGAACATGAAAGAAAATGGATTGTTTCCGGAAGCTGAAATTATCATCGTAAAGTCGGGGGATATTATTCCACACGTTGACCAAGTTCTTAAACCAGTTTACGAAACACCGGAATTCGTAGAAAAATACGAAATTGAAAAATATACTTTCGATGGTGTAAACCTGTTTACTGACGAAGACTTGACAGAACTAAAATTCATCAAAGGTGTTGAGAAATTTGGTCTTAAAAACGTAGGTGATGCATTGGCAAAAATACTTTTTGATGGTGGATTCACTCATACAACGGACTTGTTCCAAATGGGTGAAAGTTCAGAATTCGACAGAAAAATGAACACGAAACCAATCAATAACATGATTGACCAAATTTACGAAATGTTCAAAAATGTTTCTATCACAAAACTAATCCAGTCATTGAGATTCCACGGTGTCGGGGAAACCTCATCGAAGAAAATCGGGATTATGTTCACCGACCTTGCGAAGACTCTTTCCGGTGCTGAACTTTGTACAGCCGTACAAATTAAGTACTTGACCGAAGCGAACCCGAACGTTTACGAAGTTGCGTTCTTTGAGTCCGAAGAATTTCTTCGATTTTCCTCGATTGTGGTAAAATACCAAGACCGTATCAATTTCGACGGTGTGGTCGAAGTAATTTCCGAAACTGCAATTAAAGTAGTAATGACCGGAAGCCCGAAAGAACATGGATTCGCTAAAAAGTCCGACTTCATCGACCAAATGAAAGTTAAAGGAATTGAAGTTCATGAGGTTAAAGCCCTGAAAGACGCTGACTATCTGATAACTGACGACATGGAGTCGACCAGTTCAAAGATGAAACAAGCAGAAAAATTGGGTGTAACCATCAAACTATATTCAGAATTTTAAAAAGAAAAAGAGAAAAAGTTTAAACTTTTTCTCTTTTTTATTTGGTAGTTCAAAAATAAGTTGTATATTTGCAATAAGAAAATAACAAAACAACAAATATTATGAACTACAAACAGACACTAATAGACCAAGTCGCTGACTTCGTAAACAGATACCCGAACGGTGGAACAGTCCTAGTAATTCAGACGGACGATGATTTCCATGTAGTCGCTGACGATCATACGATCGAACTTCTTAGAAAAGATGAAAAGTTCTACATGAACACTGACGTCGTTACAAACAGAACAAAGCATGGAATTGTACTAACAGCGTTTAGATATATGAACGTAGGTGGTACAATAATCGCAAGAATTCATGAAAACAGAATTTTACAACAACAATAAAAATGGGTACAAAGATCAAGTATTTTGAAGATCAAATATTAGAATGTAATAAAATTATTTCTAATGATAATGATTGTGTAAATGTATTTTTTGCACGCCACAGAAAACAAACACTTGAAGAACTAATAAAAAAATATAAAACAACATGAGCCAAAATAACACACCGGAAAGACTTTTCCATCAAGAATATTTAAAAACTGTACTTTCTCCACTTTTGGGAAATCGTTTCAGAATCAGAAACAACGACAAAGCAACGACAAACGGACTTGTTGTCGAAACAAGTATCGAATGTGCGTTCCATGTGAGTATCGATCACTACGGGTTGAGGTTGTATATCAATGGTGATAACCATTATCTTAAAAAATCGTTACAAGAAGCGTTCAGAAACGGTATGAAACACGCCGGAATTTCTCCAATGACCTTGGATAATCTAGGACGTCCGGAGATCAAAAACGACACGCCGTTTACGAACATTATCGACGGTATGTTGGAAGTCATGGAAGTCCAGTTGGGTAGAATTTACGAAGCTTCCATCAAATCGTTACAGGTTAGCGAAAACGGGTTCGTATTGAACGGAATCGAATTCTTTATTTCAAAATATTAAAAGGTATGGGAGTAGTAATAGAAACAATAAACAAAGAACTTTTATACAGCGTCAAGGGAACGAACCTTGGAAACAATCATTTTGGTTTCACTGGAAGAACAAAAGAAATTCTTTTTAACGACGAAAAGATCACGTTAAACGAGATTTTCGCAAAAGAAGAATTCAAAGTATTTGATATTCAAAGAAACGAAGTAACCACGATCGCAAAAGGTCGGGTCGGTGGATGGGTTGAACACCTTTCGAACATCATGGATAATTCATGGATTGGTGTCGAAGTTGAGATTCACGGAACAAACACAACGGTAATGAATTCAATTATCACAGGAAAATCAAAAATTGGTGATGGTAGAATTTACGACTCTTTCGCCGAAGAAATGTGGTTGGTTGGTGGTGTTGTCGAATATTCAATCGTTAATAAAGCAGTGATTAAAAAATCTGATATTAACGACGTAAAAATGGACGACTCGACGGTTTTCGAATCTTCGATAATCGACACAACTTTGTTTCATTCGTTCGTAAACAAATCTAAACTTTCAAGTCTTTACGTAAGAGCGTCGAGAGTTGAAAACAGCAACATTAAGTCAAGGTCGACGATCTCAATATCAAGAGTCAATTATTTTGATGCTGATTACAAATTCAAATTACATCTTTCACACATTAACGGGCGTACATCATACTACAGGTTTTCACGCGTCGGAATGTACGAAGGTGATATGATTTTCCACATCAACAAGAACACAGAAAAATGGCAGGTATCGTACGACGGAAACTGTTTGGAACTTGTTGATTTTGAAAAATGGATTATCGAACATGAAATGTTTTCCCGACAGTCGAAGGCAATTCGAAGGCTTATCGACTACGTTGACTTACTTGTCGAGTTCAAACAAAAACGACTTACCAAATGGGACAAAGTAAAAATTTGGTATAATTCAATTGTTGAAAGAATAAAATACATTCACGTATGAAAGGAATTCAAAAAATAGTACAAAACCTTAACGCAACACAAGCGACGTTGTTTTCGTTGCTTGTGGTTAAGGCGAAAGAAAGCAACTACCATGTTCGTAACATTCAAGCAATGACAGCGGAATTCATCAAAAATAATTATATGATGGACGTTCCTTTGGTTCATATCAAACGAAACCTTACACTTTTACGCAAAAAAGATTTAGGAATAGAAGAAGGACAGGAAGTTGTTCAGGGAACTAAACGTGTTTATAGCACAGGGTTTTATTTCGATATTGGTATTTTCGCACATTACCAAAACAGGTACGCACACGTAAAAGAAAAGTCTTTCAAGACAAAACAGGAAATTAAAGAAAAATTTCCGAAATACGTTGTAATGTATATGTCACCGGACGTCAACACAAGAAACAAACCGGACGAAAAATCATCATATATGGAACTTCGGTTCGATAGAGACTTCGAAGGAAATTTCGTTCCGGAATATTACGTGGTTAACGGGTGTTGGTCGCTACAGGTCGGAATTTCACATTCCGGAAAGTTTGTTGAACATGACTACAGATTAACGTCTTCCGGTTGTCACCACCTTATCGATGCTGAGGTTCGGGAAATTTCAGAGGACGAATATAAAAAATATCTTAAAAACGGAAGAAACAATGAGTAAAGAAGTTTACCCAAAATGGGTGGTAGTCGAAGACCAAGACGGAAACAAATCGATAATAATCGGATTATGTACGTTTCATAAAGAATTACCCCGACGTCTACACAGTCAAAGCGAACTTAAAGTTCTCGGCGGTGGTTGGTATAAGTTGAAGAAAGATGATTGTACTTTGGAATTCTTCGGAAAGTCGGAAGACTTCGGACACGCGAAAGTCGAAGACGTCAAGGAAATTTGGGACAAGGAATTAATTTTTGAACGTAAAGGAAAACAATTCACTGTAAATCTGTTCGATACACTAACTTTTTTTGACATCGAAACAAATTCAACAAAAATATTTAAAAAATAATTTGGAAGTTAGAAAATAAGTTGTATCTTTGTCCCAACAATAACAAACAAAATTCCAACATTATGCAAACAACAGTAGACATCAAAAATTACGAAAATAACATAAATGTAAAATACAGAGTAAGACCTCGTCATTTAGGATATGCACCGGAAGACTTTGGAACATTAGAAGAAGCCAAAAAGAGACGAGACGAGCGAAACAAAATAATTCCAAAGGAATACCAACAAAACAAGGAATTGTTTACAGAAATATATTACGGCGAATTCTGTACACTTCAAAGAGTAATAACAATAATCGACGATATCAATGGATAATAAACTAATATGGCACAAAGAATTGTCAATTAAGACAGAAGCCGAAAAACTGGAAATAATAATCAGAAGACAGCTTCCGCGCCTTATGGAAGTTCAAAGGGATTTCGTTTTTCAAAACAATTATAAAAGGTATATTGTAAACGACATCGATCACGAGAGTATCGACGAAATTTCCGACGGAAACAAAATGGTTGTTTATGGTCTACTATCCGAAAAAGGAAACCGCAACGGTGTGAGTAATCCACGACTTGAATTTGCGAAAGCATTTGAATGTATCGAATATAAGAAAGTCGGAAAACTCGTCAACTTCCTTGACGTTTGCGAATTCATCAACAAGTTTGTTGAAACCTCATCAACGTTAGACGTTTACTTGGAATTTGACGGGACTATCGGAGTCGTTCACAAATACACCGACGGTGACATCGAAAGTACAAATTCGGTAGCATGGGACTTGACAAAGCCTTATCTTATAGATCAAACCGATGAGGTTATCCAGTTCATTTTTAATTTACCTGTAAATTTTAAACCATAAAAATATGAGCAAAACAAGCGAAAAAGAATTTGAAAAATTCGGAATAAATTTCAATACAGCGTACTTCGTAGCGTACCAAAATGAAATCGATAACATGACAAAAAGAAGTGTTGTTGAGTGCTACGAAAGATTAGGTGTTTCAAATTCATTGGAATATGAAGCAGAAACCGGAAAAACGACATCGTTCTATTTGGGTGATGAAAAAGAAAGTACGAAACCTGTATGGGAGTTCACATCGGGACACGATATAACAAACAAAATGGGTGATGTTTACAGTAACGAAAGTGAAAAAATTAACTTACTTCCGGCGAAAAACCTTAACACACCAAATTTAAACCTGTACACGAGACAGAACGCAGTTTTTGAAGCAGTTTTCGAAAGCGCAAAGGGTTTCAATGTTTGGATTACTGGGACTCAAATTTGTGCGGGTATCAAAGAATCGAAACACTTCACAGCACCAAAACTTGACCCGAATATTACGACACATTCAACAACACAAATTTATTTAGTAGGTTATTATTACGACGTTGCTGTATATTGTGACCCGAATTTCAAATGGAACGACAACAGGGTTATTGCTACCTCAGCAGTCGGAAATAATAACGACGTTAAGTTTATGAGAGTCGACGAACTTACATTAAATTCAATGACGTTTCAACTTGACTTCTCGTATTTCGGAGGGTTAGTATAAAAAATAAGTCGGGTTCGCGACTATAAAAAGGAATTTAAGCGACCGGTATATTCAAAATTAAAAATAGTTGACACAATGCGTCAACAATATTATAAAGAAGTTGTTTGTCTTCTTAAACAGAAGACTTTTTTGTTTATTTTTGTAAAGCCCGATATTTTCGGGCTTTTTATTAAGAAATTTTTAAAATCAATATATCTTATGAAAAATTTAGTATTAGTATTTTTATTGGCGTTTTTCGCCGTATCATGTGAACCAAACATCAAGCGTGATTCCACTATCGAAGTAACTTTCAATAACGGGGACAAGGACACAATTGTAGTAAAAACTATGATTAAATCTGAGTTAAGTAAGGGTGATTTATGGTGTACGGCGTTCTACGATGGTAATTCATATATCGAAAACAGGGCGGTTTATTCAGGTGTCCGAAGTTATAGAGTACTTTCGGAAGTAATAAAATAAAAATATTTCGAAAAAAGTTTGGTAGTTTAAAAATAATTTGTATATTTGTACAAGAAATAACAAACAAATAAACAATATTATGAAATCAACTGAAACAAAATCTAAAAAAGGAATCTTCAAAATGTTAAAGTCAATCTTTATATCTGAGAAGAATCCACCAATCGAACCGATGGGATTTGATACTGTAGGTATTCACCGAGGAATCAACTACGCCGGAGAAATGCACGACAAGCATAAAAAAGATTTAGAAGATAATTTCAGAACAAACTCAAACTACTAAAAACCTCACGCATTATGAACTTTTTCGATAAAATAAAACAAGCAGTAGTCATTTTGATACTTATCGCAATCGCAATGTATTTGCTTATTGCACTGAACCAATCAGATTTTAATATCGTTGAATGGAACAAGACAGGTAAATTCTACTTTAACGGAGTTATGATAATTTCGATGATGGGTACAGCTTGTTACTTTATCGATAAATAAAAACCAAAAACTTTTTAATGGCAAAGACAAGTAGAGGAAAGGAATTAAGTAAACTTGTAAATAAGAATAAAAAATCTTTAGACAAATATCGAATCGAAGAACTTTCGAAACTATTCACCGTCGTTGACGGTGCTTTAGTTTATGAACTATCCGAGTATTTAACGATGGATGAAAACCAATTGTTCGGAGTTATTCAGGATGCCATCGACTACGACGAACAAGCCATGAAACATGGTAACGTTAAGCCGGAAGTTTATATCGATAAATACAACCAACTCGTTGAGAAGGACAACAAAGAAAACCAAGCAATCGAAGAACTTGTAAAGAGTAGAATTTTAGGTCTTAAAATGTTCGCACCTTCCAACGTAGCCCAAAAGATCGACGATTGTGTCGTGTATGTTCTGAACCATGAAATTTGGATTTCGATCGATACAAAAGTAAAATTGATTTGTTTCTTCACCGACGATCACGAACTTTCAGAAATTCATCTATACGGGTACGACTGTTTTTACGGTCAAAAAGACTTCGGACACGCAGACTTACCGATGTACATTTATTGTCTTCGTGATGAAATTTTCGACGAAACTGTACGAAACGCGATAAAAGTTTGGAGGTCAACGGTAATGGAGATCAACAAGGAAATTTGGACACATAAGTCCGTGGTATTCGATAACCTTCTGTTTTTCAGTAACTTTGGTGTTGGTGATAGACGTTTTAAGAAAACGAACAAGCAAAAGACCGTAGAGTTTGTAATGAAAATGAATCTACAACAACCATCGGCAGTCAGGGAAACCATAAACGGTGTTTTCTTCCGTCAACATTTAACACCTTCCATGAAGTTAAAGAACACACATATTTCGTACCTTCACAGGCTTGCGGAATACATCATAAATTTTAGATACAAGATTCTTCCGGAAGAGCGAAAAGATAAATAATGAACACAAAGAAACAAAAACAAAACGTAAGATCAGCTTTTAACAGTACTGTTATTGAGCCGTTCGAATACCTAAAGAACATATCCAACACCTTTGTTTTCAATGGAGTGATTGAGAATGTAAACACGACGTGCAGAGATAGGGAAAAAATAGCGTGGAATTGTGTTTCTTGCCAAAGACCCATTTTGATGAATATCGTCGATTTTACTGGTATTAAACAAACTGATTACCTATGTGAATGGTGTAAAGATAATATTATTACCAACGCGCTCGCACTGGGAATCCTTAAATCATCGAATAATTTACGATTGCTTATACAGGCACGTATATACAAAAACTACGATAAGAAATCGATCTTATCGTAGTTTTTGTTTTTTACCAACCGGAGTAACCGGAATAAGAGTCCCCAAAGTCTCCGGAATCTTCTGAGTTGTCAGTGATTCCGAAATAGTCTTCGATCGCGTCTTCGATGAATGTGACATAACTTTCGTTAGTCTTATCGATAAACGCTGAAAGGTTTACGATAGTCATTACAATATCGTCCTTGAAGCCTTCTGCGCCCGCGTAAGAGTTCTTAACTTTTCCAAAATATTTCATTTGGTCGATCGTTATTGTATCATAAACCATAACCCTTCCGGATTCAAGGTCGGATTTTGCGTTCGGAACGTAAAGGTTTTTCGTTGCCGAAGACAAGTGAACACCCGCCTTTGATTTACCGTTGATCTCAGTACGCGCGATGTTGTCGACTTCGATCTGTTCCATTTGTCCGATTGAGTCTGTACATAGGTAATTTAAAACAGCTTCACCGTATTTGTTATATTCAACAGAAACTCTAAAACGGTTAACGTCTAATTTCTTAGTACAGAACGAACGTAGGAAATATGAAGTTGCCTTGGTTGAAGCTTCGTTACACTGCATTATTGCGACTTGTTCCCACGAAATGTCGTAGTCTTCGAACATATCTTCGAACTCGATTCCGTCACCATCTACCAAGAAATCCGTTAATTCGTGATTCTCTAATTCGACATCAACTTTTTCAGCTACTGCCTTTTTACGGGCTACTAAACGCCAAAAATTAAAGACTGTATCATCTGACCCAATACCCTCGGCGATGTCGCAGGTTATTACGAAATAATCTTTTTTCCAATCAATTACAGTATCTTTCTTTACTCTAAATTTCGTGATCGGTTCGATTTGATCGAGAAGGTTTCGACCGTTTGCGTTGATGAAGTCGAATGCATGATGTAATATTTTGAACTTTTCCCAATCGTCATAAACTTCCGAATATTCGATGAAAGTCGATGATTTTCGTTCGATGTCTTCCAAGAAGTCTTCGTTAAAAATCGTCTGTGTACTGGAAAGAAAACGACAATTAAACTGAACGTTAAACGCGTCTTTTCCGTAGGTCGTTAACATTTCTTGTTTCCATACGATGTCACGGTTCGGAACTTCCCACCAATTCACCTGTATAGGGTGAAATTTGTTTTTCCCTTCCTTCGCGTCCATGAAGTATTTTTTAAAGATACCACCTACGGAAGGAGTAGAGGAAAATATCGCCTGTCCCTTCTGTACAGCCGCTATCGTCGGAAGTGCGTATTCTACAAGTTCCTGTGACTGGTTCGCCAAAGGAATGTCTAATTCATCGATATAAAGACAAGTCAACGTCTTACCAACTAACGACGACTTTTTACAAGCACCTGTAAAGATTTTTGATAAGTTGTCGAGGTTAATTGTACGTTCGTTATATGACTTAATTCCGGGCTTTAAATAGAACGGAAGGTTCGCCATGATGTCCTTAATCTTGTTCAAGTTTTCTTTTGCTGTCTCCAATTTATCACCAAGAAGTGCGATAGATTCCTGACGGTGGAAAATCATTTTCCATAACAAGAAAATTGCGGTTGTTGTAGTTTTACCGATCTGACGACCTGAAAGTATGATAACATACTTTTTGATCTGCATAGCACGCAATATACGTTTTTGATACTTACGTAGTTTGATGTTTGCTGTCATACCTGTTTCGGTAACAAGCTTACAATATGTGTTCGCGAAGTGTATAATATCTTTCTTACACTTGATAAACTCGTTTAATTCTTCCGGTGTATACTGGAAGTTTAGATCGCCTTTTCTTAGACGAATATCGTTGTCGAAAAATGGTGAAGCACCCTTTTTTAAGGGTAAACCGTCGGCGACGGCGTCCAAAGCCCATTGAACATTCTGACTGTTCCAAACGACCTTTGCTGATTCTTGATCTTCGACCGATGCGTATTTTATTCGCGGGTCAAACATAATTGTTTATTTTAGTGTTAAACGATGAAAGGTTTTTGTTAATTTTCCTTTCTTCGTTGCGAATCCTTGTTCTAAAAACAAAAATTCAAAATGTTCGTTACTCAATGATTTTTCATCGACTGTCACTGACACCCCGACTGTGTCGGATTCGATCTCGTGTGCGATGGTTTTTTCGCGCAAAAAAGTAATTAACTTTGTCTGCCCTAGTTGTGTGTTACACTTCATAATTTGCTGTATGTGTTAATTTGTTTAGATGGTCGATGAGGTCTTTCGTTTCCAATCTCGATTTATATACAGTGACGTTCGATTCAGGTTCAATTATTAATGCTACGACGTGCGAATGATGTCCGTCGGCTAAATGATTCGTATTTGATATGATGAATTTTTGATCTGATACTTTAAAGTTACTGTCTAACATTTTTCTTTTAATCTTATCGACGTTTACTTCACATTGTGTTGCTTTAATGTCCGATAAAGGTATTTCTAATCTTTCGAGTCCAAAAGGTTGAAGACTTTCTATTGTTTTGTCAAAATGTTCTTTAAAAACTTGTGGCATTTTATCGCGCGTATATCCAAGACCGGACGAAAGATATTTTTCGTAGTCAAATTTGTTTGCTGATTTTGATATACACGATAGTTTTTTTATATGCTCGCTTAATAATTTCATTTTAATTCCTTTGGTATATATATACTATAATCATTTAAAACATTTATAATGTCACAAAAACTTTACACTCAGTTTAAGCGTACTGGGGCTTATACTCTTTTTGTTGACGAATCAGAAATGGACAGAACAAACGTTGGAGATACAGCAGTTCACTTGCTTGTAGGTCAATCCAAGTACGGTTCAGCACCTTTCAATACACTGGTTCGAATTCAGGATTTAACAGAGTTATACAATACTTTCGGAAAGCGTGATAGATGGATGGAAAGACGAGGAAATTTCTTCATTAACCATGCCGTTGAATTGCTTGCACAAGGACCGATTTTCATGCTTAATATTCAGAACTTTGACGATACGAAATCGATTGTCAATACTACTTCTGTTATGCCTGAAAAAGATGGTAAAATGGTGTTCAAAAATAACGAAACTTCTCCGCTATCCAACGCGTACGACAGAACAGGATTCTGGAAAGTAAACAGGGAGTTCTTCCAATCAAAACTTGATGGGCTTATCGGGTTCTCAACGTTCAACACGAAATCAGGTTCTATCACCGTTCAAAGAGCGGATATGAGAGGAACTGAATTTGAATTCATGACGGTAGCTGACTATAACGCGAACAACCCGAACAGACCTATTGAATGTGTTCCGGCTTCCGTTAAAATGGCTGACTTGTTTATGAGAGTTGATTATTTCAACTCAAAGTTAACGAACGATCTAAATTCAAATTATAATCCGGCGTTAGCGACTTATTTGGTCGTAGACGATGCAACGAACGGAACTTCGAAAATTCTTGGTGATACTTTGGTAGCACAGGACACGAACTTCAACGCGCTTGTGAACCTTCCTTCGGCTAACCATGCAAATTCTTACGTTGGTTGTATTATCCCGAACGTTTATAGTTCTTTAAGGGATGCCGTTTCCTTAGATAGAGTATTTAACGCAGATTCTCGAATCACTGGTATGTTATGCTCAATCAACGAAGAAACGATCGAAGATTGGACGCTAATGATCGACGACGGAGACGTTCAAGCGATCTTAGATTATTTGAAATTATTTGAAGCAACAGCAAGTCCGGCAAAACCGAACCCTGTACAGATCATTGATATTCTTGGTGCGAAAGTTGATAATGACAACTACGTTAACGGAGATAGAGCAAGACAAAATGAAATCCTTGACATCTTATCGACTAGAGGAATGAAGTCCGGTATTCTTGATTACAAGACAAACGATTTCTCTTATATTCTTGACTCGTTCAAAACATACGTTGAACCAAATTCAAAATTCCAACTTGCGAAACTTGCTGACGAATCAAAACGTTTTGCGTTCTTGTATTCCGCGCCGTTTATCAAGGATTTTGCTCAGTATTCTAAATATTGCGATAACAACGGTATTTTTGATTCAAAGTTTATTCCACAGGGCGGAAATCCGGCGGTAAACGAACCAACTCAACCGACATACTCCATGCCATCGGCTACCAACGGAGATATAGCAACGTTCCCGTTTGCAGGTGAATTGATCTATGACGACGGAAATACTCAGGTAACAGTTCCGGCGAACATCGCAGGTGCATTGGCTTACGGTGCTAAATACTTAAACGTATTGAAAAAACCTTATTCTATCGTTAACGGTCAAATAAATGGTACAGTAGCATTTACCAACATCATCGACACCGCTCATAAATTCACTGATTACGATCGTGATAACCTAGAGCCTTTCGGGTGGAATATCGTAACGAGACAAAACACAGTGTTCCAAATTAACAACGACGCAACCGCGAAAAATGTTGTTAAGTCTGCACTTTCTTACGCGTCTAACTATGAATTGATTACATACATCGCAAGAGAAGGAAGAATCATTCTTGAAAGACTTGTTGGTGAAAGAAACAACGACGTAACGAGATTAAGAGCAAAAACAGGTCTTGATGCAATTTGCAACAGATTGAGATCAGAAGGTGTTATCCTTTCTTATACCAATACGGTAGACGAAACAAACAACACCGCACAGATTCAGAACGCGGGAATTCTTCTTGCTGATACTGTAATCGAAACCGCTGACGGAATCAAAATTGCTGTTCATAGAATTCACGTTAAACTGAAACAAGACAGTACAGGACTTTAATAAATAATAAAAATCTAAACAATGAATTTACCTCACTATAGAAATAGTCAAGTTGCTCAGGAAGTGCAAGAGGCAGTTTTTACAAGTTTGTACGATTTTCAATTGTTCCCGCCACAAGGAATTCCGTTTGTGAATTCCTTGGCGCAGGAAATTGTATCGATTTCCGGACTTGACAAACTCGACGAACTTCCGGCAATCAAAACCCAGTTAGCGCGTGGACATTCAAGAGTGTTCTCCGCTCCGATGTTGGAAACAACTCACTTAGAACTGGAAATGAAAATAAACCTTAACGCAACCGGAAGAAACGCCGACCAACTCGTAATTTACGAAATGTTCAAACAATGGGCAAGACGTCAAAGAGACGAGAGAACCGGAGCAATGGGAATCAAAATCGATTGTATCGGTAGCGGACAACTTTCCCAGTTCAACAAAAAAGGTGATATTTGGAGACGTATTCGAATGGATAAAATTCTTATCGAAAGTATTTCAGCATTTGACGAAGCTTCTTTGGAAAACAACGACCCTGTACAGTTAACGATCAAAATCGTTGTTGAAGACTGGGAATTGTTAGACGCCGGAACGATCTAAAAAATAGAGTGATATTATTACAAATATAAAACCTACGCTTCGAAACCTCAACATTTTTTTAATGTTGAGGTTTTTTTATTTGGTGGTTACAAAAAATTTTGTATCTTTGTACTTTAAAATAACAACAAAATACTAAATGCCTATGACAGAATACGAAAAATTTAAATCTTTGACCGCGATAATCGTTGCTATTTCCGGCAAAGACACACAGAAATTTAACCAACTACGCGGAAAGACTTTGGATAAACTTGATAAGTTGGTGGAAAATATGGAAGTGAAAGAAAAATAAAAAAAATCGAAACTTTATTTTTAAGTTTCGATTTTTTGTTTTATCTTTGTACCAACAAATAAAAATAACAACAAAATGGAATCAAAAGAATTAGTAAACGTAACAGACTCTACATTAAGAAAGTTCATGGAGTTTTGTAATCAAAGAGGTTATATAAAGTCGATCGAAGAAAACAGCACGAATATGCTTAGCGTATTATCGATTATGGAAGACGCTGTCATTGACTTTTGTGGGGCGCGTCATTTAGGTATTCAGAAAATTCAGTGGATGAACCTTGTCGGTGATTTGGATTCATGGTTGATAGTTCAGAAAGGTATCAAAACAAAATTTGAACGCCTTTCGCCTTACTTAACGATCAGATTTTTGATGGAAATTCCGGAACGTTTCAAAAATACAATAATGTACGAACAGGCTATCGCAACAGCAACAGCAAATATAAACAAACAAAAATAAAAAAAATGGGAATCATTCATCACATGGTAATTCATACCAAAGACGAGTCAGCACAACCAAAAGATTTGGAATTCCTTCGCGGAATGCTTGATAATCACATAAAATATACGTACCCACATTTAAGGGAACACGTTTTAAGAATCGAAAATATTACGATTCGCCGAAGCACCACAGACAAATCACCGAACGTTAAAAATTATACAGCGTTCCTGTCATGTAGCTATTCAGTACTAAACACTAAAAAATTTAAAAGATCATGAGTAACAAAATCGAACAACTTAAAGAGGTCGTTAACAAAATGTACGACAAGTCTTTGGAAATTGAAGCGTTAAGAACCGAATCGAAACCGATCGTTAACGAGATCACAGAAGAGGAATTCAACGAAGTATTAGCAGAAGACGAAGACTTCAAAAACAAAGTTGAATCAATCACAAATTTTGCGAAAAGTTTAGTATTTTAGATATGAGAGGGATTTTTGTTGAAAAATTGGAAGTTATTCAGGAGAATATCGAAAAGAAAAACGATAAACTTCGCGAACTGTTGACGACTGTCAGAAAGTCAATGATTAGTGAAGGTTATATCGATACGGACAAAGGAATCAAGGCACTTGATGAAGCTATTGAGTTGATCGGTAAAGATTGTGATTACAAACTTAAAAAAGAAGAATTTGAAATTCTCGAAGCACAAAAGAGAGTTCGAAAAGAACCGGAGATTGTCGAGGATTCCGGTGACATCTACGGAGAAATTGAAGTCGTTATCGAATGGCTGAACGACCCTGACGAAGTTAATGTACTTTCTTTCATAGAAGAATTGAAAGTTTCGGGCGACCCTGACGTTTACGCCGATATTATGGAAGGTCTTTTGTATAACAAAGGTACAGATCAAAGATTGGTAACTCTTCCGAACATTAACGCTGAAAGTTGGTTTGAAAAGTTCATGGAAGAAACCAAATATTCACAACCCGATATTGAAATAAGATAATGGAAGCACCACAAACAACAGAAAAATTTTTGGTTCAGTTTAACGTAGTTTGTTATGAAACTGGACACACTAAATACGAAGTTGTTGAATTCCCCGTTCCGGTTAGTGTCTTTGAAATGGCACTAACTGAGGACGCGAAATTCAGCAGGATAGACGAATATATCGCGGAATGTGATAAATCGGAAATGATGTACGAAAGAAACTGGCAGTCGATAATAGACTGGGACTTCGAAGTAAACGAAGAAACAATTAAAAGGATTTTTCTTTCACTTTACGGACACGAACCGGAAGTATTAAAAAATATCGACGTTGCTTATACGTACATGAAAGATTCAATATCAAACCTTTCACCTCAACAACAAATTAAGATTGTCCATAGTGCTATATTATTGTCATTGGCAGGAATTAAAGAAACTTTGGATAGTTGGAACAGATCATTTAATAAAAAAATAGAATAGACTATGAAAAAATTACTATTAATATTTGTTATACTTGCGACTTTCGTTAGTTGCAAAGAAAAACGTTTGAAACTTGAAGTAACGTTTTTTACCGGACAAAAAGACACTATATTCATTAACACCATGCGAAACGAACCAGTTTTAAACAAAGGTGATTTGAGTACTGGTCAAGCAACTAAAGTAATACTTTCGGGTGTTAGGTCTTACAGAATATTATCAACAGAAAATGTAAACAATGGAAATGAATAATGTAAAAAATAACTTTTTCGCCTTACTTTTTTATCAGGTTTTACTTACCGCGGTAATTATATTATTTGCGTATGTTATGAACAGGTTCAAAAAGTTTTCAGAATGGGAAGGACAGCCGAACGACCGTTTCGGATTAATAATTGTTCTTGTTTTATTGAACGTGCTTTTTATTGCTGTACATTATATTACATTCAAAAGAAATGGTGAAGAACCGTTCACCAAACAACCACAAAAATATATTCCGATTAAACTTGGTGATGGTTGGGAAGCGTTCAAGTCATGGGAACACTACAGATACGGTACTTATATTTGTTACCATATCCAGTGGGAATCAAAATTTAACCCTTCCGGTATTAGGTTACATCGTGGTGAAGAATTAAAACACCTAAAGGTTAAACCAACCCATTTAAAACAGGTTGATAAAGATCATAAAATTTTCATAAATGGCGAGGGGTAATCATGTCGGAGGTGTCCGAGCAGTTGCGAACAATGAGGTTATTCGAATTTATCCGGAATCACCGTTCGAAAGTTTTGTTTATTATAAAAAATTGTATATTTCTAAAGGTCGTACTTTGATCGGTGTTTGGGGCAAAAAACCTTTTGAGTATAAGGACTATATCTTCAAAGTTCCGGTAGGTTTCGAAATAGCCGAAAGAAAGGAATTTGAAATTATTTTTAAAAAAATAGTAAAAAGCTCATAAAAAATTTGCAAGCTCAAAAAATTGTTGTATATTTGCATTAGAAATAACAAACAAAACAACAAAAAAAATGTCAACATTAAACCTTAACACAGTAGCAAAAGCAGTAAAAAACGAAATAGTAATTAAAGCACTTGAAGTTCTTAAATCTGCCGAGATCAACAGAGTTTCTACAGAAAAAGCAATGGCAAAGAGATTCAGATCAGTGTTAAACGCAACAGTACCAGTTTGGAATCCTGAATATGAAGTTGAAGCAGGAACGAAATTAACTTGGGATAATGCGTATTTATTGACAGATGAGTGTTTCAACGATATGTTAGAAAGAAAACATAAAATAATTGTGGCGTGTGGGTACGAACTAGAATTCGGATATTGTCCGATTCTTATCGCAGAACATAAAGTAAGAGAAGCACACCACACGATCATCGAACTTTATACTGAATTGGTTGATTCTTGTTTCAAAAACATTTATGCAAACATGGATAACCTAAACCAATTTAAAAACCTTATGATTAAGGTTGCATTTTCTCATAAGTCTTGGAAATAATGGGAAAGTATAACTACAGAAGGTCGTTCCGGTTAATATTACCGGACGACCCTCGATATTACCCGAAGACGTACAGGAACGTAAAGACATTTTGTCGATACGAACAATTCAACTCGACTAAAATTTCCAAAGATGAGGTAAATCATTTGTTGATTCATCAAAAAGGAGATTATCTAATCAGTACACACCAACTACCGTTCCGGAGTTCTCAGGAATGCCCGAATTGTGGAGTGATTCAACCTTTCCGTGATTGGTGTTGTGCTGTTTGTGGTGGTAATTCGATAGCCGGAGAACCCCACGACGAATCCGAATTTAACAAGGATTTTGACGAAGTCTTCGCGTCCTTGACTGTCTCGGACGCCTTCGAATACCTTGGACAATCAAAGAAATTCAAAAACCACATATACAAAAGAAATTTTAAAACATCATGAAAGTAAGCCAAATCGACATCGACGCAATGACCGAAATTTTCGAAGAACATTCGATCGAAGCAACCCACGACGAAATCAAAAACATTGTCGAAGACTATAACGGATATAAAGAATCTTGTCATGAAATGATAATGTACGCACATACACCGTCGAAAGAACCAAAGAACGACCCGAAAGTCGAACAACTGGAAAAAGAAATCGAAGCATACAAAAACTATATTCGATCAACTTACAAAGGTTACGGTTCACTTGGTATCAACTTTGATGGTGTTCGAGTAAATGTCACAGAATACCCACGATAAAAACAAAAATATTATGTTACAGATTTTAATTTATGTACTTGGTACGATATTCACCGGAATGTATATTTTCCAACTTTGGGGACTTTACGCAGGAATCAAAGAAAAATCATTTAAAACACCAAAAGAATATATCATGATGGTTATTCCTCTGATGTTTTTCGTGTATGTTTTCTACGAATTTTATACCGGAAGTATTTTCGATGTGAGTTGTCAAAGTGCCAAAAAATACCAAAAAGAACAGAACAATGAAATTTCATAAAATTTTAATAACAAAGAAAGAATTAGACGAAGTTTTCGTCGGAACAAATTTTGGTGATAGAACACCCCGTCAAGTTGTTGATAAGTCTTTGCAAGAGATCGCCGACGGTTACTCTACCGGATATACAGCAAGACAATGTCTTGGTGAACTCGGATTGATTAGAACTTCACCGAAAGACAGTAAAAAAGTTGTAGTCACTGAACTTGGTTATAAATACTTACAATTTAAAAAACAATATGAAGAAAATATGAAAAAGTCAGTACTAAAATTTGACAATCAATTCATGTTCCAAAACAAAAACATGGAAATTGTAAAGATTCCGGCGGGGTCTGAGGTTGTCGCGGGCTTCTATGGTGACAAAATAAAGACGTTAGAATATAACGGAGTTACACATAAAGTTAGAGTAGTTTTATCAAGAACAACATTTACAGAAATAAGATAATGAGTAAAATTACCCACGATCAGGAACGAAAAATATTTTCGAGAATCAAAGAACTTTACCAAGGTGAAAGAATCAGACGAGATATTCACATTCACGAGAACGCCAATGATAGCTACGGAGATTTTTACTATACCGAATATTTGGTATATTTAAGAAATGGTGTTGCGTTCTCAATTACAGGTGAAGAAAATTACGATACTATGGACGTAACAGCCTGTTTCACTCAAAATTTTGGTGAAAAGAAAGTCGATTCAGAAAGTATCGAAGATTTTTTAAGACTTTTAGAACAAATTTAAAAAACCATTATTATGCAAGAATTCGAAAAAATAAAAAAGCGTTACGCGCTTAATAACTCATATTTCAAGAACAGAAGACCACAAGACCCATCGACGCCCGTTGAAATCATTGACTACCTTAAACAACACGGTGAATTACCGTATAATGCTGAGGTTTCGGAAAACTGGTTCTATGAATGTTATATCGAGTATCAGAAAAAGGCAGGTGTAAATTTCCAACAATTCTTCACACCGCCGGAAACAGCCGAAAAAATGGTTCATCGCCTTACGATGTACACAAATACCAACGACACCGTTTTAGATGCTTGTTCGGGATTCGGTATGCTTACAGGTGCTTTATTATATGCCGGATTTACACATATTCGCGCCTTTGATTATAACTTCGATATGATGAAGGCTTACGAATATCTTTATACGTCTAAATATCCGGCGGAAGTTACGTCATACACAAGCAATTACAAGAACCCCGAATCCGATGACATCAAAGTAAATTTTGTTATCTCGAATCCACCTTATGACGTTGGTGATTTAACGGACTTTTTGGAATACTTAAACGATATTCTAAACGTCGACGGTATCGCAGTTCTTTTGATTCCTTCCGGTTTCCTTGACAAAACCCGTCCGGCTCGAATCGCTCAGGTGTTAAACAATTTCGCAATTTTGGAACGTACACCAATGACAGAAAGTTTCGAAAGGACAAAGACGTCCGCGGAAATCGTTGTACTTAGAAAATTGTAGTCATGGGACGATTATACAACGCCGATGGTTCACGGAAAATGACTACAAAACGAATCGAAATTGGTTCGACTTACGAAGATGTCCGAGACGGTTCAAAATGGATTGTTTTACAGCAAATATCGGGTGAAACAATCCATTACGGAACACGCGGGTATCTTATCAAAAAAGTAAAGCGAGGAAAAGAACTTTTGAAATATGTTTCAAAAGGAATAATTTCGAATTGCTACAACAAAGTAGTTGATAAATAACAAATAATATTTTAAACAATGAATAAGAAGATTTTAAAATTTCATGCAGTATGGTGTAGTCCTTGCAAACAATTAACAAACATGATCGCCGGAATTGAAGAAAGTTACCCAGTTGAAGCGATCGACATCGACGGTGCTTCCGATGAGTTACTGACGAAGTTCGGTATTCGTGGTGTTCCGGTTCTTGCGGTTGTTAATGTTGAAGAAGATGGAGAATATACACTTCTTGGTAAAAAAACCGGACTTGTTACAAAAGATCAACTTAAAGAATTCGCTGATTCTCTATGATAGTATTTGACCCGTCAAAATCGGACGAAGAAATAAAAGACGATATAAAGAACTTACAAAAGGAGTTAATCGCTATATTGAAGGCAAACAAGGCAAAAAACGAACAAATAAAAGAATATATCGGACAAGCCGAAGAAGCCGGAAGACGTATCGAACTTTATATGGACGAAGAGATCGAAGATAGAGACTTGGTAATTCACGTACTACAACAAGAATTATTCGAGTAAAATTAAAATAATCATACATTTTCGTATGATTATTTTTCTGTTATAAATAAAACAATTGAAAAACAAACTTTAAAAAATAATATTCATTATGAGTAAAGAAGATGAAATCGCAAAAAAAGTGATGGAGTTACAAGGAGACGTAAACAAAGATGAGGAAACAGAAAAGTTCCTTTTATCTGAAAGTGGTGTGAGACTTTCGGACGTTCCTTTAGAATCACCAAGTAAAATTCCGGCGGATGGTTACTATAGAATTAATAAAAGTACTATGCCATTTGCGGATAATTATCCGGCACATTTTCAGTTTGAAATGAGATCGGCGACTGTCAACGAAATCAAACACTGGTCAACATTAGACAATAAAACACAAGACGCCTTGGAGGTGATGAAATTCTTCAACTATATGTTAGAGAAATGTGTGAGGGTTGTCGGTGGTAGATGGGACGATATTAAAGAAACTGATCGTTTTTGGTTTATCGCTTCACTTCATGAACTTACTTTCGTTGAAACCGAAAGACCACAAGCAATCAAGTGTACTTGTAAAGACAAAAATTGTGATGGTCACGAATGGCAGACCACACTTAGTAAAGAACTTTTGGTTTATGATAAACCGGATGAAAAGTACTATAAATATTTTAACCAACAAACGGGAACGTACGACATTCAAACGAAGTCTTATGGAACAATCATAATTAACCCACCATCAATCAGAACAGCAAACGCATTAATGGCGTATATCAGCGAATCGAAACCAAATTGGGTTAAAGAAAATGCAACTTTCTTGGACATCGCGTCATACTTAGTTCCTGTCGGAATTACACCGACTACCAAAGTATTTGAAACGATTTATTTAAAATATAAGTCGTGGCATGAAAAAGAATTTGCGTTCATGGTGAACTTAGTGGAAAGTATCAAAGTTGTTCAGAAACAACACTTTGCTGTACGTTGTCCAAAGTGTAATAAAATTACTAGCCAAGATTTTGACTTGGAAGGCGGGATACGTGGTATATTTTTACCAGTTTCAGACATCGATAACGAACTACTTTAATAACTTGGTGGATTTGGCAAAACATTGCCATATCCAACCGAGCGAATGGGAGCGAATGCCGTATTTTCAATATCAAATGATGGTTAATCATATCTTAGACCGAGCGAATCCGGACAACCAGTCCGAAGGAACACCGGACGCGACGACACAACAAATGATGGCGTCTCAACAAAGTATGATTAACAACATGAAAAACAGCTTCAAAGCCCCAAAGATGCCAAGTTTTAAGTTATAATAATAAAAGACCTCAACGAATAATCGTTGAGGTCTTTTTGATAGATAGTTCATAATATATTTGTAATATCATGGCAAAATTTAGTTTAGGTGATTCGGCGATTAATACGGCGTTATTATCTTCTTTGTTTGATCTTTCGAATGCACAGAAGGTACTTGCGGGTGCTGTCTTTGGATTCACTGACAAATTTAGGATGATAGACACAGCCAATGCCGGAAAGATCGACGACGAGTCAAAAGAAACTATGAAACTTTTGAACGAGACAGCGAAGTCACTTTCCGCCAAACTCGACGAACTCAAAAAAGAAGAAAAGAAAGCACAAAACGACGATAAGAAAAAATCTTCACTTGAATATTTGGCGACGATCTCGGACGTTTTCGGTAATGACGATGTTAAATCGAAAAGGTTTACAAAAACCATCGGCGTTCTCGACAAATTCATACGATCTTCGAATTCGGCAAACACCGCGCGATTAGTATTCCAGTCGATAACACAAATGTGTGAATCTATGGAAAAGATTGACGTAAGTAAAGCCGGAAAAGGTCTTGGATATGTAGCCGTCGGACTGACAGCCGTCGGACTTGCTATATTCGCAATTTCGAAGGTTGTTACATTCTCAGGTATGTTGATGACTGGTGTTATTATGTCCTCAGTCCTCGCCTTTGCTTACGGACTCACGAAGTTGGATAATGAACAACTGGATAAAAGCGCGTTAGCCCTCGCCCGTATGGGTGGTGCGATGGTACTCGTCACCGCTTCGGTACTATTGATGTCAAAAATTTCAATGGGTGATATTTTAAAAGGTGCGTTTATGTTCGTTGCTTTATCCGGTGCGATGTGGGCTTCGAACAAATTATTCGGACTTATGCGAACAACTTCCGTTCGTGGTTTCATATTACCGCTCGCGCCCGTTGCTATTTCCGCGTCAATCGGAATTATGGCGGGGTCGATTTGGACTTGGAATCAACTTGTTCCGAATACTGGTGAAGCGTTAGCACCTGTAATGTTTATGTTGACATTTACCACAGCGTTAGCGTTAATAAACAAAGTAGCCGGAAGAGGTCGAAAAGGTGGTTTGGAAGAGGTCGGGCGATCTATGTTGTTTATATCCGCTTCGCTTGGTGTCCTTGCATTATCGATTAAAGTTTGGGATATTCTTTCACCTCAGCAGATCGCAAAACCTGTACTTGCTATCGTAGCCCTTTCGTTAGGTCTTGCGTTAATGAACAGGCTTGCAGGTGGTGACATGAAGAAATCAGCGGTCGGACTTGTTATTGCTTCGGCTTCGGTTGCTATTTTAGCAATAGCGATAAAAGTTTGGGACGTTTTAGGAATCGATACAGATATGATCGCACTTCCGGCATTAGCAATTACCGGATTAATGGTCGGGCTTGCGCTTGTTGCCAAAATGGGTGGTGGTCAGGTTTTAATGGCTTCCGGTGCATTGATTATGACAGGTATTGCAATCGGTGTCGTTGCTTACGGTGTTAAGCAATGGAATGATGTCGACTCAGAAAGAACCGCCGAAATGATGTTAATCATGGTTGAATTAGGTGTGTTACTCGTTGCTATGGGTAGCGCGGGCGCGATGACACTTGCGGGTGCGGGCGCGCTTATTATTGCGGGTGGTGCTGTCTATGTAATGGGTAAAGGTTTACAGGAAATGGACAAGGTTTCCGGTTCTTCGATGGGTGCTTCAATGCTGTTTATCACAGGTTTGGGAGCGGCTGTCGCCTTACTTGGAGCGTTTCCACTATCGATCGCCGGAGCGGGCGCGCTTCTGATCGGTGGTTATGCAATGATTAAAATCGGTGAAGGATTACAGGCGATGTCAGGATTCGACTTTAATAAGTCAAAAGGTCTTACTGACTTAATGGGTAATTTGGTAAAAGTATTCATCGACGCCGGAGGAATAATCACGACACCGCTGATTCTCGCGGGTGCTGTTTCCTTTGATAAAATCGGTGATGCTACATTAAAGATCGCAAAAACTTTAAAAATTCTTGCAGATTCTAAAATGTCAAGTGCTGAAATTTCCGCGTCGGCTGACAGTATATCACTTTTTATGAAGAGTATGTTAGGAGTCTTCGACGGGTTCGAAGGTTCTTATCGAAAAGTAAGAAAAGGAATCGACGCACTGGCGGGACTTGGTAACATGATCGGAAACCTCGCTGACGGTATGGTGAAAATGGGTCGACTTACATTCGTTGAATATGGTGTAGTTGATAACAAATTAGTTCCTGTAAGCGCACGCGAATTTACAAAAAATGACTTTGAAAGAGTTGGTTACGGACTAAAAAAGATCATCGACGCAGTAACAACACCACTGGCGACCGTTGGTTCAAAGTCCGATCTTTTCGGTAACGATGTTGGTCGAGGTGTTAAAGCCCTTGTAGGACTTGGAAACTTGTTAAAAGGTCTTGCAGAAGGTGTCGCGGGAATGGCTTCGATGCAGTTCACGGAATATGATGTTGTTAACGGAAAATTAGTTCCGGTTGCAACACGAAAGTTTAGAGAAGACGGAAGCGACTTCGAAGCAGTCGGAAAGAATTTTAAAATGATTATCGACGCGGTTACAAAACCACTTTCGAACATTGGTTCGCAATCCGGTTGGTTCTCGTCTTCCGACGTTGAAAAAGGAATCGACGCATTAAAAGACCTTGTAAAGAACGTAATAAATCCGATGGGTCAAGTTGTCGATTTTGTACAAAAGACTAATTTAGACCCCGCTTCTGCAACGAGATACGCAGTATCGTTCGGTATATTGGTTGGAGGAATCGCGGGAGCTGTTAAAAGACTTAACGGTGATGACTTAGAAGATGCGGGCGAAGGAATGGAAGGATTTGTCAAAAACGTCAAGGAACTGACAGAAAGTAACGACGGACTAGCCCGCGCGCGTATGAATTTTGAGCGAATAGCCCGCGGATTGTCGAGGATTAACACGGAACTTTCGAACGACCGTTTCAGAAGAATTGTCGAACTAAAAGAAACGATGGAAGTACTTTCGTCAAACAAAATGTACGATACTATGTTGGCTATTGTCAATCTATTAGAACAAAGATTAGTCCCTATTATGCAGGGTGTAAACAACAATTTAACTCAAACAACAGGTTATATCACGGGACAAATGAACGGCGCGCCGATCGACCCAAATAACCCGTTAATGGCAGGACAAACAGCAATGTTAAGTCCTTACACTACCGGAGGAAGTCCGTTTGGTGCTACGGGTGGACAAACACCAGTAACGCAAGCAGATTTAGAATCGTTGATGTCAAGGTTCGAAGATATATTGATTAACAACAATATGCAGAACAAGAACAGATAATTTAAAAAATAATCGGGATTTCCTTTGGAAGTTCCGATTATTTGTTTTATATTTGCACCAAACAATTAAAATAATAATATGATTGAAGTAAACAGAAACTATGTCGATCAACGAGTCGTCGACGTACTCGAAGCCGGATATATGATCGCACTTCATAACGGAAAAGCCCAATTAAGCGACGCTTATGGTAGTTGTTTTCATTATGATATTCACTGCATACGAAAACAAGACCTTGATATTATTTGTCGATCTTACGATAAATTAGGGTACTTGGTTTTCAAAAATGAAGGAGATCATTTTATAATTAAAACAACAGCAAAAGAACTTTCTGATTTTTCACGAACACCGGAAATGAAAGAAATGTTCAAGAACTGGAAAGAAAACGAACACCCGCCGGAAATGGTTAGAATTTTTTGTAAACGTAGATCGTCAAAAATGAACAGGGTCTTCGAACATTCTGAACTTTTGAGACAAGATCGTGAAAAACTTCAAAATTCTTTTGAAAAAATATTTGGTAGTTTTCTTAAAATTTGGTAACTTTGTAATAAATAATTTCTATGAAAAAGCTAATATTAACCGCGATACTTTTATCGTTAGTTTCTTGTTACGACTCATCTATGAAAGTTCAGCCCGCTGAGGTTTACAAAAATAAAGGTGTTATCGTAATCGAAGACCCAATATATCCACCACCTTTGAGGGGTGACGGTCTTATTAAAGTAAAGAACAAAGATTCTGTTTTCACAATCAGACTACCACAATTTGACGCAAAACGTCAGGTGGTCGGAGACTCAATAAAATAAATTAAAAAATTATGTCAGAAAAATCAATTTATGATCTCAAACCAAAAAACGAGTTTGAGGAAAAAGTAAGTAAAATAATTGTTGCGCTAAACAAAAACCGTCCGAATTCATTCGCGTACAGCAACGATCAACCGTTCGATATACTTGTGCCGACAAACTTCAACGGCTTGTTTTGGGAAATGCCGTCAATTAGCACCACCCGTGCAGACGTAGAACAGAAAATTTGTGACTACCTCGAAATTTCGATGGACTCATTCAAGTATCGTTTTATCGTCGATAACGTTTGGAACAAATCAGTATATTTGGGAATTAAAATTGCCACAAACTCACTTATTGAAATTCAGTCAAGACTTATCGAACTTGGTTCAGGCTACGAACCGGTAGACCCTAGAGTCGAAGTAGTCATGAGAAATGTCAAAGAATCAGAAAACAAGTTTATCAATTTAGGTGGTAACAAAAGTTATCAAAAATCATCAATAGAATCTATTGATTTCTCAACAGCAAAAGGTTCTATATTTTTCGAAGAGTCCGGTTCTGACTATACACACAAATACAGGGTAGAAATTCCAAAGACTACAATAACTTTGAGTAGTGGTAAAGAATTAATTCTTCATTATGATAAACCGGATATTGATTCAACATTTAAGTTTGATGAACTGAGGGTTTCACTTTGTATCAAAGCGGTCTTAACTTCCGCCGAAATTGGAAACTACGATTATACGTTTATCAGAGAATATTTTAAACCATACAGATATGATTAGTCTAATTAAATGGGTTTTGTTATTTCTGTTAACCTCAGCGGTAATATACATCGTTGGTGCTGTTTATAATTCATCGTTTATGCCTTTCGACTGGTCGTCAAATTCAAAAATTGGTCTTGGTATTATCCTTTCGATTTCGCTTATCGGGACAATCAACAAAATTGAACACGACAGCGACGTAGAAGAGCGAAGAAAAAGAAATTCAAAAAAATCTGAAAAATAATTTGTATGTTAAAAATATTGTTGTATATTTGCAACAGTAACAAACAAAAAAAATATACAACAATGCAAGTAATCATCAACCTACCAAAGTCAAGTACATACAGTAAATTCAACGGATTAACGTTCGACGCAGTTGAAGCGAATTCGTCTTTTGTTTCAGTAATCGGTTTAAGTGAAGAGTTTCCGGAAAACAAAGTGGATTTAACACTGAAAGAAATCATTATCGTTTCCGTAGACGTTGAATTAAACGCGGTACGCGAATGGTTAACGAAATTCGGAGATAACAATCAGTTTGGTGATGGTACGAAGTTAGCCAAACATAAGAAACTTCTTTGTATTGAACGATACATAACAATGAACAAAATAAATGTTAATGCAAAAAACAGATAATATAAAAATAACGGAGGGCGTCATAACTGACGCCCTTCATTTTAATTTTTTAAAGAATAGTAAGTACAAACTATCAAACGCATTTATATTCCGACACAATTGGGAGTCGGATTTTTTCGTCGTAAATCCTAACGGGTTTTCGTATGAATTTGAAGTCAAAATAAGTCGGGCGGATTTCCGGAACGATAAAAAGAAAGTAACCAAACATGAAATTTTACAAACAGGTGAATATTCATCAAAATCATACAAGGAGCGAACTTGTCCGGAGACTGGTAAAAGAATAACCGATGAGGTGTTCACAAAGTACCCAAATATCCGTCCAAATCGTTTTTACTACGTAGTACCCGAAAATTTAATTTCAGTCGACGAAATACCCGATTATGCAGGTCTTTATTATTTCTATCCGGAAGAGTACGGAAAGTCTAAACTAAAGAAAATCAAGGAAGCACCACAACTTCATAAAGAAAGGGTCGATTTTAGTAAAATTCTTTGTTCAAAGTTTTATTACTATTGGCTTGATAAACAAGTAGAAAACAGTATGTTGCGTAGACGTATTAAACAACTTGAAGAAAAGTTGACAAAAAAATCCGAAACTATTTTGTAGTTTCGGATTTTTGTTTTATCTTTGTACCCTAATCAAAACAAATATTTTTAAAAATTTAAGCCTATGAAAAAACTTTTTTTAGCCCTTACAGTGGCGTTATTATCAATCGGTTGTTCAAACGAACCAATTTCAACGGAAAATGTAGGGTCGGGAATCAATCTTGAATTACTTTTTGAACACGATGGTTGTAAAATTTATAGATTCAGAGACGGCGGGCGTTCTGTGTACTGGTCTGATTGTTCCGGAAAAACTTCGTATGAGTACAGGACTAGCAACGGAAAAGGTGGTGGTTCTACACATCAAGTCGAAACAATTTCGAACTAATATTATGAACTATCGTAAAATTTTTAGGTTGTATGCGCAATCTAAAGGAAAGGAAGCAAAAGAATTTGTTCGAATTGACAAAGAACCTTATCAAAACGATACTTTAATCACCAAGGGGAATTCCGGACAAACCGAGGAAACGTCTTTGGATTATGAAAAGGTTTTATATTTCATTCAAGAAAAATTCAAAATTGTAGAAAAATAATTTTGGTAGTTTCGTAGAAAATCATTAACTTTGCAAAAGTAAAAAATAATATAATAAATGGGAGTATTTAATAAAGATCATTACCCTACACCGGAAGACGTAATATTGAAAATGTGTGAGGGTATTGTGTTTGATAAAAAACACGTTTTAGAACCGTCCGTGGGGTCGGGGGCTATCGTTGACCACCTGTTATCTCAGGGAGCAAACGTAATCGGTTGTGAGATCGACGACGAATTGGTACAGATTGCCGGAAGTAAATGTCATATTATCGAACGTGACTTCATGAAAGTTAAGTCTGAGCAGGTTTCGCATATTGATTATATTATCATGAACCCGCCTTTCTCAGCCGATGAACATCATATATTACACGCTTGGAAAATTGCGCCCGCCGGATGCTCGATCGTTGCACTTTGTAACGTTGAGACGATCAGAAATTCATACACCAAAGCAAGAACAGAACTTTACAACATCATTGATGAATTTGGTTCATGGGATAATCTACGAAACGCCTTTTTAGGTGGTCAACGAAGTACGGGCGTCGGAATCGCCTTGGTTAAGTTGAAGAAACCGAACGACGGAAACAGTATGGAAGACGAGTTCGAAGGCTTCTTCATGACAGAAGATGAGGAACAACAAGAGATCGGAGGTATTCAGCAATATAATTTCATTCGTGATGTGGTAAATCGTTACGTGGGTGCTGTCAAAATTTTTGATAAACAAATGGCAGTTGCTCAGGAAATGAACTATCTAACAAGTGGGTTTTTTGGACGTGGTGTCGGTGTTTCTCTTTCGTTTACCGAATCAGAAGCAGTATTAAACCGAGAAACTTATAAAAAAGAACTTCAAAAATCTGCATGGAATCACGTAATCAATAAATTTAACCTTGAAAAACTTGTAACCAAGTCAGTAAAAGAAGACATCAACAAGTTTGTTGAGAAACAGACACATATTCCGTTCACTATGCGAAACATTTTCAGAATGGTCGAAATTATCGTACTTACTACTGAAAACAGAATGGATAAAACGATCATGAGTGTTTTTGATTCTCTTACAAAATGGTACAAAGACAATCGATTCGATGTCGAAGGATGGGTGACAAACTCAAACTATTTGGTAAATGAAAAATTTATCATGCCACACATTTTCGGTGATGCCTACAGTTGGTCGTCAGGTCTTAAAGTGTCATACAGTAACGCAAACGCCGAAACTGTCGACGATTTTATCAAAGCGTTATGTTATATCGAAGGTAAAAATTACGACAATATACCTAACCTTTATCAGTTTCTTTTGATGGAATATGTTGTTTATGAAGCTGACGGAGAAACGTTCTTAATTGAAAAAGACCCACACGACCCGAAACAGGAAAGAAAACAGTTTATTGGACTTCGTTCCCGCCCAACTGCCGAAGAACTCGAAGCATTCAAAGAAAAGTACGAAAGTCAGGGATATATCGTAAAAGAAAAGCCTGATTTTGGTCAATGGTTCGATTACGCTTTCTTCAAAGTGAAAGGATTCAAAAAAGGTACAGGACACTTTGTTTTCAAAGATCGTGACGTTTGGGCTAGGTTCAACCAAAGAATTGCAAAAATTAAAGGATTCCCGCTTCCGGATATTCAGGATAAAGGAAGTAAAAAACGAGCAGACAAAACAAGAAAAGCACATTATAACAAAAAATAAAAACTATGGAATTACAAAAAGAAGAAGTTGCATACTGGAAAGTACAGGCGTCAGACCTTGAAGCATTTATCGAAAACTATTTAGGTAGTAGTTATTCGGTAGAAGCAGACTTGTTAATGGGACACGACGAACTCAGAGAAATTACAGTAACAAAGGGTATAATGTCCGAAGTTGACAAAAACGAATTTAACGAAACAAGGGAACACGGGTCGTTACAGGATTGTTCAACTGGTGATATTTTAAATTATCTTTGTGATCTTGGATGGTTGGACGAAGGTGATTATCTGATCGAAACTTGTTAGTGTATGGGAAAGTATATTCTAAAACAAAGTTGTGGGTACAAAGGTTGTAAAGATAATTTGTTGCTGAACTATACCAGTAAACGAGACTATAACGACGCCGTTAAGCGTTACGCGAACTATCATTGTATGAAACATAGTAGACCCGCGGACGTCATCGAAGCCGTTGACGGTGCAAAACGTACAATAAAGTACGAAGTAATTGACGGTAAGTTTAAAAGAATTTACCACGACACACCACCACAAAAGAACATTATCGGTCGTGGTTTCCGCCTGTTTGCTGAGGATTTTCCCGAATGCGCAAAAATTGAAATTAACATAGAAGTAAATTTACCCGACCCGTTTTTCGACGAGGTTATGGAGATCGTTAAAAGAAAAGGTAAATTTTTGTATGACGACAAAGACGGGAACACTCTCGAAATCGGAGAATTCCACGGAAGTGATCTTGGTGTTTGGTTCAACGGAGAACCTATGACAATAGGTGCAGACGATAAATTCACATTTTCGATATTCAAACGAAAATATCTAACTTTAAACCACGAAAACAAAATGGACGTAAGACACTTACAGGGTAATACATACCAAGCATTTTTAAACGATAATTGCGTTTACCAAGGAAGTAAAATCGATTGTGAATCGTTCTTGAAAATTCAGGAAATTAAAGGAAAAAACATGGTTTACTTCCTGTCATATTCTGATTATCAGATATACGATGAATCCGACTCACTTATGTTTCAGGGTGATATTACGGAATGTTATAATTTCCTTTTAAAACATAATGAACAAATTTAAAAATATTTTCCGAATCTCTTGTGGGTTCGGAATTTTTGTTTTATATTTGTACCAACAAAAAGAAACAATATTATGAAAGTTAACGTAAACAGATTTGAAGGAAAGGAGTTCGGAGGATTTACACAAATTACTCAGGCACTTTATAACGCTGAGGATATGCACATCGAATCAGAATTCGAATATCAGGGAAACAACGTTTCTGTTGCTGAATTTATGGTAGAAGGTTGTTATTGTCCAGTAGACAAAACGGAAGAGCCGGACGAGTTCTACAAAGTTACTGCAACAGAAAATAACGGAACGTTTACGATCACTATCGAACAAATTTAATAATATGAAAAAGTCAAAACTAAACTTACAAATTCTACAGGATTTTAGATTGTATATTCCTCACCTCAGCGAAACCGACGACATCGAGACGCGCGCGTGGGCTATCGGTTGTCTTGGTCGAAAATTCTTCGAAGAACAAAAGACGATTCCGGAAATAATGGAACGTTTGGAAACCATTTACCATACAGAACACCACTGGTTCGTAAAGTCAATAAACGATCTCGAATATTATATTCGATATGCATTCATAAACGGTATGATTCCCGAAGATGAGGTTGGAAGCTTTTTCCATTCCACATACAATGAAGAGAAAGTTCTCGAAGCCATGAACGACCGAACAAAGTCGGAAACAATTTTCGACGGTGTTTGGGACTTATACAATAATGTATTAAACCGTTTAAACTATATCAATTAATAACAATGAACCAATTAAAGAATATTGCCGGAATTACCGGAGGAATCGAAGAAGTTACAAACATTCTTCTAAAAAAATATACCGTAGAAATTTTAAAATGTCCGGAAGATAAGTTTCAATATATCGGAATTTCTTCCTTAAATGATATAAAATTTTTACGTGAATCCAACCGACAAACTTACACTTTTTGGGCGGGGACTTCCGGAACAAACTTCAACGCCTTGGATGTGTGGGGTGGGAATATTATGCTATCAAATTGGAACAAAAACGAAAAAATAACAATATTATGAAAAACATTACAATAGTAGGAGGTAATTTCGGAGAAAATCGAAAACCTTCATCGATCATTAAGAAATTCGCTGACGCACTAAAACCAACGTTCTTGGTAAACGGTGGTTTCTTGGAACAACTTCCGACAAACTTGTTTGATTCCGATTTAACTATTTGGATGCCGAACATAGACAACGAAAACGAAAAACAATACCCAAAAAAGAAAATCGGTTCGGTTCTTATTTGTTCAAAAGTTATGCGAGAAGGTTACACGGAAGCCGACGCAGTAGCAAGGATTTTCAAAATGGGTGGAAATGCTGTCATTGCTATACGTAAAGTCAAGGAAATGACTTTGGAATTATTTGAATTTCAGTTAATCGATGCACTCGGTAACACATGGTACAAAGGTACACACACGAGCGAACTAATCAACGCAATCGAACGTTTCTACTCTTTCACAAAAGATTCAGTGAGAGTAAGGACATCACAGACGTCCATAGACTTCAAAGGTGATCGAACTTTTCTTGAAGCCGACATAAACTGCCTTGTTCGAACAAACAACGCTATTGCGGACAAGATACAAACTTCTTGCGGGGTTCGGTTTTTCGGGAATTTGTCGACACGATGTCAAAGGTTGTTCCCGTCGGTTCGAGCCGATTCCAAAATTATTGTGAGTCCGCGAAACGTTGATAAGTCGGGATTAACCGCCGATCAAATGGTGACGGCGTTCATGGTAGATGATGAGGTTTTTTATTCCGGAGATCGTAAACCGTCCGTAGACACACCAACACAACTTAAAATTTATCAGGAATGTCCGGAAGTAAACTTCATGATTCATGGACACGCGTTTGTAAAAGGTGCGATCACAACAAAAGAATATTATTTGTGTGGTGATGTACGAGAAGCCGACGAAGTAATTAAGATCATTAAATCATCAACATATTCGACCGGAGTAATCAACCTAAAGAATCACGGATTCTTGTTTTATTCCAAAAGTCTTGGTATGCTTGACGCACTCGCGAAAGATTCAGAATTCTTTTATGATCGTGATGAGTCTATAAATGAGTAACTTATAAAATATTTTAAAAATAAATCGAAATTTCTTTTGGAGTTTCGATTTTTTGTTTTATATTTGTACCAACAAAAAGAAACAATAATGGAAACATTCTTCATCACAGTATCAGGAAACAAAATTGAATTAGAATTGACAGCCAATAAAAGCACATGGAATGTTTATTGTCGATCGGAAGTTTTAGACTTCAACGGTTCTGTTTTTAACGGACACTATAACTACAACGAAACTGGTATAGTGATGTACATAGATGCAAAAGAATGGAAATTTTTTGAAGAAGAAATTAGAACCAAAGTTGAAAAAATTCTTAGAAAACTAAAAATAATCAAAACAAAATAAAAACAACAATATTATGAACATTTTTGACGAACCATTAACAGACAATGAATTGGAACAAGAACACGAAGGCGACTTGACATTAGAACAATTCAAAAAGAGAATCGAAAGACACGAAGGTGCGTTGGTTATTTCAAACGAAGATCACCAATTGGAAGCCTTACACCTTTCTTCCGGAAAAATACTTATAATGTTTAACAGTCAGTGTTTTTACGCAGGTAAAGAGTTTAAAACAGCCCTTAAACACTTCAACCATTTTAAATCAAAATACAAAATTTACAACTAAAAATAATATTATGCAATACGGAAAAAAATCGTTGGAGACGATCACAAGAGAGAATCCAACAAAAACAGGTCAAGAAATTTTAGACCTTTTCAACAATCAAACAGAAGCAATCGCCGAAGCTACCGAAAAAATGGTCGCACACCTTGAAGAAAAGATCACCACAATTTTAGGAGGTCAAGAAGAATTCTATCTTAAAGGTAGCGCGAATAATCATTACTTCATGTGGAAATTCACAAACTTTAGTGTTGACGCCTACGAATCACCGAAGATTGTTTGTGACGTCGAAGAACTCGACTTGACATTATTACTTGAAGAGGATAACCATGACGACGACTGCCAAGAATTTGAGAAAATGGAAAGGTACGTATTCACGAACGCAGATTTCTCAGCATACGCACCGAGTATGTACACACAATCAAACAAAATTGAGTTTGAAGAAAGAAAAGCAATTTTCCTTAGTGCCGTTGAGGTTTTCAAAAAGACCGTAATGACAACTTTCAAAAAGTAAGAATATGAAAAAATATTCACACGATCAAGATAATTTGATGAACCAAACGGAAATTCTTGACCAAATCAAAAAGATTTTCCGGACGGTGTAATCTATATTAGACCTTATCATCTTATGAAACTTTCGAATTTCCGAATTTCCGACAAAGACGGCTATATTAAATCTGAAATGGTTGTTTGTGATGTTGTTGAGGTTTACGAAACAGTTACAGCAACGGGTGCGGAAGAAAACACATTAACACATTACACAGCACATACTTTTGAATCTTTCAAATATATTTTATCAAAACCACAAAATTTGATAACAGCAGAAACTTTCGAAAGAGTATTTAAAAACGTTACAGAAAAACTTAAAAACCTCATCGATGAACCAAAAAAGTAAATTCACATACGAAATCAAAGAAGTTATACACGTCCAAGGCGGTCGAAGAATCGATATAGGTGACTGTTTCTATAACATAGACTTAGGCGGGGAAATCAGGGAATATACGTTCGAAGGTTTTGTAAAGAAAACCAAAGTCACTACCTGTATTTTCAGTGTTCGTAAACTTACGAAGCGATATGGAAACTATAATCAGATTATGTGTGAATATCCACACCCTGATACAGTAAACGAAAAAGAGAGAAACCAGTACAAAAATTTTGAATGGCTCGAAAGAAACTTAAACACATTCGATTACCAAAGGGCGGTCGAACTTTCAAAACAAATGATTTTGACTCAAAATTCATTCTTTTAAAAACGATCGTATCAAAGTGATACGACAATATATTCAAACAAACATTAATTTATGTATTTTACAATCAGAACCGTCGAGAGCGACGGAATGCAAACAGATCAAATTTTAGGAAAATCGTATTCCAAAATTTCTGACAAAGAACACCCAATTTTCAAACAAATGTTAGACGGTGTACATAACACTAACAAACTTATTGAAGGTCTAAACAAAAGGGCGGGAATTGATATGGAAGGAATGTCCGAACCAGTATGTTTCATATACGTTCCGGAAGGTAGTGAAACTATTCCGATTTATCGAGGTATTATGTACTTCATCATGATAAACGGAAACACTCATGAAAAAATATTTTACGCCAAAGAAAACAACGTACAAGTATCTCCGGAATCAGTAAAAAGTTATATGAATGTTAACGGTGAAGTTGTATTATCCGGTGCTGTCAATAGTATAACCGATACGTTTAAGCCACAGGAATTGACAGAAGAAGAAAGAAAGGGAATTTCTGAAAAGTACACACACCCAAAGGCTAATAATTGGGATAAAGCGTTCGTTTCGAGTGGGGTAATCGGTGATGTACTGGAAAGACACAAAAATTCAAACTTGTATTGTAATGGTTCGGGAACACTATCATCTGTTATTGAATCTTTCGAATTTGAAGTTTATCAGTGGATGTCTTCCAAAAAGACAAGGTTAAACGCATACAAACACGAAAATGATTATTATGTGAAATTAAACGAACTTAAAGATATTTTAGTCGTTTATGATGATTTCTACACAAAACCACACCTAATCATAAAAGGTTATAGATATTTCAAGTTCGAATATGTGATTGAACTTTTGTACGAAAGACGATTCACTTTCGTTGCCGAAGAATACGAACAATTCATAAACAGTCTTAGACAGTTTAATAATGTACTTCCACCTATGGATGAAACAGAAGAGACGGTGACAAGAATTTATTATAGTACTGATTATGAAAGACGATATTCAGAATATAATTTTGAGTTTATAGGTCTTGGAACGTTTAAAGGTGATATTATATTCAGTGAATTAGGTTATGCCGGATTTATCAAAATTTATGACGTAAATAAAATTCTTGGTCAGTACGCACCTAAATACTTTATCACAAGAATTTGTCATAAGGGTGAATACTGGATTTCGCTTGAAGAAGCACTAAAACACTTCAACGTTTTTAAGAAAAGTGTTTATGATATGTTTTCAGAATTCTATTGTACAAAGGTTGGAAAACTGAACGAAGTAATCGCACAAAGAAATAAATAAATATAAAAAGCCCGATCAACCCGATCGGGCTTTTTTGATACATAATATATTAATATTATACAAAGTTATGCAGAATTTAAAAAGTATCGATAAAACAACAGCGTTGTTCAAGACAAATCCTCGACTGTCTGGAAATGTCAAGTTTGTCGTTAACGGTGATAGTGTTTACATGACACAATTAAACGAGTACAACAAGGAACAAAACGTGTTACCATATAGTTCGACGTTGAACCATGCAACTAACGTCGGAAACTTTCTTCAATCCTACGTAGCAAACGACAAATTTAATGCAGATGGTTTTAATATTGCTGATCGAAACTTCATAAAAACGAAGTCGTTGGAAATGTTTGACTATCAATACCAGTACGGAGCAAGGTTCGGGAACAAGTTCGGTAAACATAGATTTTTAGCACCTTTATGGATTACCGACAAAGGATGCCCGAAATATTTTGTTATCCTTGCGAAACGTAAGCAAATAAACCAGTTGAACAAAAAGACAACACTTTTCGACTCTATGAAATTTGAGATCATCAAAACGATCGATATTCAAAACGGTGTTGTCGGAAAAATGTACAACAATATTACGTCTTTTGCGAACTTCCGAAATGAACCGCTTGTATTCAACATGGATAATGCCACAGTCTACGGAATCGACATAACAAAAAAGATGCAGACTTCCATTAACGTATCAACAAGACAGATTCAAAAAACCGAATATTCTATTCTCGAAGCAGACAATTACCTTACTAATATTTTTAGAGACAATAAAATAATTGTTCAGAATATTTTGAACTTGGAATATGAATTTGATTTACCGGATAACTCAAACCTTTACGAGATCGCAGGTTATTACGTCGACGACATCAACAATATTAAAATTGATGAAGTTTTCGACCAAAACGTTTACAATAGTACAAACAGTGCAGTAATAAAAAACACGTTTACTGTTACCAAGAAGCTAAACGAGAACACGAAAAAATTTGAGTTGGAACAATTCGACGTTAACGAAGTTTATCCAAAATCTTATGATGTTGTTTTGCGCCGACTATCATCACCAACCGTCAGCCTTAGAAACGTTGTTCAAAATAGGTTCGTTCAGTTCGAAGTACGTCGAGCGGTTGCGATCGGTGATTATTTTTCGATTATCGAAGACGGACAAGAATATAAAGTTTATTGCGATCAACACCGGAACGACGGCGCGTTTTTCCGATACAATCCGGATATTCCAACACAAATGGAAAACTTAAACGACGCAATTCGTCGAATGTCAACGAAATTTGAATATTTGACGACTTACAACAGAAGTCACGGAACTATTTTAATCGAGTGTAAGAACACTAAACAAAACGCAAACACTCAGTTATTTTGTGACACACCGGATGGATTCTTCCCGTTAATAAATGCGTCGACTGTAACCAATACAATGTCGATAAAATACAGATACGAATTTTCGGCGTTCTCGACTTTCAGAAACACGCTTGTGATTAACAACATAAGCACATCACTTGCAGGTATTAAAATAGACGATGTAAATTATACGATTCTTAAAATTGACCAGTTCGAAAAGAAAATGTTTATTAAGAACATTCTTTTTGATTATCCTAACAATACACTGACTCTGATATTTACTGAGGAATTCGAGTTCGGCGACACGCTAACAACAACGATTCTTCTTTCGCTATTTACAACCATGCACGTTGAGGTATGTCAATTGAGTATTTACGATGTTATGTCGTTTGATTATAGTCAAAAATCTGTTTCTGTTCCTTCGAAGTACAACGTACATACGATAATTAATCAACTTAAAACGGATTATCCGGAAGTGATCGAGTCAGTTAAAAACCAGTTCCCCGAAGGCTCGGACTTGCCTTTTATATCGAAGATTTCCCCGACGTCCGTGGAATATTCGAAAAACCCTTACGATAGATTAGCGGAATACGATGTCCAGTCGTTAGCAACGTTCAATAAAATTAATATTGCGACAAATAAGTGGGGTTCTTCCAAAGGAAAGAACGCATATAACCACCCAATTTCAGCAAACGTAAGTTTATCATATAATCAGGCAAATCTTTCACCCGTACATGATAGTAATTATTTCCATGATATTCAGTCAATGGCATACGATTACTTCATAATTGGACTTAAACCCGCGGACACTCAGTTATATGATTTCACAAACGAAACAATGACAATGGAGCGTCTTAAAGAGTCCGGCGCACTGAAAAAGTATTTCGTTCATAAGATGGAAAAGAAAATAAACGAATTATCGTTTGTTGAAGAAGTTCAGAACTATACTACAATTTTCAGGAAAAAAGGTATTACCGATCATTGTACTGCAATTTTCCGAGGTGTTGAATATAATTTACCGAATATTTACGAGGGTTTCGACTTCACGATCGTTCATGTAAATTCAACAAATTCATTGACACCGAAAGTGTCGGAGATCATAAACAAACAGGATAAATCTTTCATTATTTCCATTGAATACCCGATAACTGACAGTATTTTAACGGAAGTCGAAAAAGAATACAATTTGTTTAAGTCGGATAAATTGAGAATGCACAGGTATGTTTATTATTCAAACATCAACGACGTTAACACGGAAAATGATTTAAAAACAAATCCTTGGCTAACCGCCGACATTAATATCGATTCGATTACAGTAGGAAAGAAGACACAACGACACTTCGGAAAGATTCCTGTAAACGATTTTAAATTTACTTCCGGCGGAAACCTTTATTTTGCGATAGATGTTAACACGTCTCAGAAACTTACCGATATTTTTAGTATAGTTCCGTTAATATTGTTTCAGCGAGATTCAGACGGTTACGAAAACAATTTTATTGAAATTGTAGATATTCAGGACGGTTATGTATGGGTTAAGAATATCACAGATTCAGACGGGTTTGACCTTCTCACAGAGTATGCGAATTCCGGAGACTTTTTGAATGTAAACCAAAAAGTAAATATCATGATTTCGAAGATGTCCGGTGTTACGATGAAGTCAAGAAATTTCATAACCTCAGCAAAAAGATATTACCCTATTGCGTTTAGTAGATTTGTTAATCTGATTAAAGTTTCCGGACTTGATACAGACGTAGCAAAACCGAAACAAGCGATTGTCCTTAACTATTTGGAATCAGCAACACAGGGACTATCACACGTTATTAAATCAAGACCTGATATTGTGACATACAAACTACAAAGATACGCGCTTAACGCGACACCTTTGTGTGTGTTTGCTGTCAAACCTATGACACCGATCATAGAACAAAATTCAGATTCTCCATATAAAATGACGAGTTTCGAAAACATAACACTACCAAGGACGCCGGAAACTATTTCAGACTTCGGAATTTATAAATATGGTGATGCTAATACATTGACGACCGATGATATTAATTCCGATGATAATCCGGTTCATACGTTGATCGGTGAAACTGTTTACGACCTCATCGACTACCCGACGGATTTTTCTCCGTACGTTGACGGTCTTAGGTTCTACGTTCACAGAAAAACGTTTAACAAACTTCCGGCTTCTGAATGTATGGTTAATCATAGCGGGTTAATTTCTCACTTGGTTAATTTAGGAAAACGCGAATTCACTCACAGGTTTTTTAGTGTTACTGAATTTTCTTTGAACGTCAGGGAGGATATGACACAACAACTTCGCGCGATGTTTGGTAATTTTTCGGAAAACGCAGTCAGAAACTTTGTTGAGTATACTTTGAGTAAATATAAATATGAAGTGATATTCGAGGACTTCGAAGGAAACACAATTCAACCGATAGTCAATGCCGATCACTTGATTTCAAACATTTACGAAAGTCATTATACTTTACAGTCGCCAAAAAATGTTGTGGTGACAATCAGATTAATTTAATATTGGTTTCAATACCTTAAATCACTTACGTTTGTCCGAAATATAGTAAATATTTCGGACAAACTTTTGTTATTTTTATAGATAATACAAATACAAACTTACAATGTCAAATTCACAACAATTCACGGTCTTGCGTACTCTGAGAGGTACGAACTTACCGGAAATGGTCGAGGACTTAAACCATAATTTCGCTACAATGTTGAACGTGTACGCGACGCGAGGGTTTAAAGGAGATACCGGAGGTGATGGACAGATCGGTGGTCAGGGTTCAAGGGGTGCAAGCTTCATGATTCTTGATATTGAAAAGTTCCAAGCAAATTTCCAAAGTCCTGTCGACCCTAACGAAATAGTTCTACAGACGATAAACGACGCAGTTGACCAAAACGCAATATTATTTTTCAAAGAATGTACAAATTTCGACGATATAGTTCACAACGATATGTTGATACTTCCGTCAGGATTCGTTATTCAATATAATTCGGTTACTGGTCACTTTATGTCTACGCGTCTACGTCTTTATAACACGACGGACACTTGGACAAGGGAACAAATTATTCAACTAATTGAAGAGTATTCCCAAAAAGGTGACGGGCTTTACAAGGCTTATTCCGGAATAAACAAAATCGTTTCTGACGATCAACCGTCCGCCGACGTACTGAATTCAGTATTCAATCAAAATGCTGTTTCTGATATTGGTATTTCTACAGGTGGTGTCGGGTTCGAAAGTAAATCAGTGCAATATATCGGTTTGCAGGAGACAGCCGGAATAATCGAAGATAACCGCGTACAGTTGTCGGTTCTCGATGGTCATTCATTGCATTATCACGAAGTTGTACAGAATACGATCGCGCAAAACAAACTTATCAACGTTCCGAAGGCTGATAATTTCCCGATAAAAGTAATGTTACAGAACCAAAATTCAAATGGTTTCATATTCGGTTCGCCGGAACTGGAAACCCTTGATAAGTTCGGACATATCAGGAAAACAGCCGACGCCCTTGACATTATGCCGTATTATACGAACGACGGAACTTTTATAAATTCCGCTACATCGCTGTCATTAAGTCAAACACAAGCCATTTTAAGAGCCAATAACGCTGTTATAAACGCTCATACTGGTTCGGTTGATATTCAGATAGGCTCAAACCCAAAGATAAGCGTAAACACACAAAGATCGCTTATAAACAACACTTTGTTTCTTGATACTATAAAGAAGCCCGCGCAATCAGTAGCGTCCGTACTTCCTACAGGTGAAGTCGTGACAGTACCTTATAAAACAACAGGCGTTCTGAGTTCCACAGGTGATGCACTACCGATCGAAGCACTTATCGTGAAGCACGTAACGGATGCTATTAATAACCGTCTTGGATGGTCAACGTCTGAAACAGTTAAGTTTTATTTGGACGATATATACACAAAACTAAACCAAACTATTCAAGACCTTTCAATACTGAATATGATCGCCGGAGCGTTTAAGTCGCCGAACGGGGCTGTTCTTGCTTACAGAGGAAACACAATTCCGGCAGGATGGCAGATCGTAACCAAATTAAGAGGACGAACGATCGTAGGTCTTGACCCGAACGATTTTAAATTTAATTTAATCGGTAAACAGGACGGAAACCAAAACATTACATTACTTGAAGCGAATATGCCTAGACACTCACACAGAATGAGAAAAGTAGGTTACGGAACAGAAGGTGGTAATCGTTGGGGTTGGGTTCTTGGAAACGCTAACGAAACAGGTTCAAACGGTACGGAAGATAAATGGACAGCCGAAGCCGGAAGTAGTCAGCCGTTTTGGGGTATGAACCCGTATGAAGTAGTTCATTTTATTGAGTTCATCGGATAGTTATAAATAAAACAATCACACATATTATTTTTTAGTTCCATAATTTTGTTTAAATTCCCTCTATTTTTTCGAGGGAATTTTTGTTTATATAACATTTGGTATAAACAAACATACTATACAATTGATAAATAAAAGACAAAATTTAAAACGTAAAATATTATGCAAGACTTTTTCCCTGTATCGACGTCTTTCGTATCGAGGACGGACGACGAAGAAACAATTTCTATCGAGTACGTAGATAAAGAAAACGGTATTTATGAAATGTCCAACGGTGAAACTATGATTCACCAACAAATCATAAACAATTATATTCCATTGGAATTAATGACACAGTCTCTTTATGATAAACAGATTGTTGGTGCTGACGGAACGACCGACGGTGCTATTAAAGCGCAGATCGAAAAGAACAAAGACAACTTCGGACTTGATTTGGTAGCTGATGCAAGTATGTTCGATCACATAAAGAAACAGGAAACACCAATTCAGTCATCACATGAGATTGTAGTAGGTGAATCAAGTGGATTCGATTTCAACAAAAGTGTTGATGAAGCAACATTCGTTTATACACCTAAAACACAGGAACAACATTTTCCGGTATATGCTGAACAGGTTATTCAAGCACCGAAAAAATTTGAAGGTGATGTCCTTTACGAATCATTCAAGAAAATGGTTTCTGATGTTGGTAGCACTATGACAATAGGTGAGATCATGGTAAAGCTTCCGACATACGAACAAATAAAGCAATTTAGAGGACTTTTTAACGTGGATAAGGAAAAACTACAGGAATATATCAAAGACCTGTTAAAAGAGCCTGAAACGGTCGAATTCCTTTTGGGTGAAATTTCCGAGTCAATAACAAATAAGTTAGATTGGTAGCCTATGCAAGACGCAATATACAAACCTCATCAAAAAAATGATGAGGTTTTTTTAATACTTTACGTACAGGAACAACCGTTCCGACCGCTACTTTTTAAATGTGTTGTAACCGACGTTATAAGGAACACGAAAACAACATCGTATCATCTACAGCCTATCGATAGTTTTTTCGATATTCCTGACGTCGTCACAGTCAGGGTTTTCGACGATAACACGAAGAAATATAAAGAAGTTGCGATCACATTCGACGCAACTTCCGAATTTAACTGGTTTCAGCAACTAGCAAACAAGGATTATTCGATCGAAGCACAACAACAAGCAGTATTCCCGACACTCAAAGACGCGGGTAATATGATACATAAATTAAACAATGATATGTTACAGAGACTCAACGAAGAAACGTTGAAACTTATAAATTTAAACATGGATTTAAACACAATAACTTAAATTATGGCATTTGACGAATTGCAATTCTTAGGGAATGAAGCACACGTCGACTATTCGAACGTTGCTCAGGACATACAAAAGAACTATACGGAAGCAGAAAACCAAATACGCGCCGAACTTCCGAGACAAAAAGTTGCCGGATTCAAACAAACAAAAAAGTCGTTATTCAACAACTTTTATACATTTTCCGGCGATAGTTCAAACATTTACTTAGACGAGGACGTCGCAACAAACGACCTTTATAAAAACCCTTCTATCGAAAATTTAGTCGCAAACCGTCGAGGTGCGAACCGTTTCGACTACTCAGACTTTGTTTACGCTCGTTCTTTGGGTGAAATTTCAAACAACAGACTTGTAACACTTAGACGTTTTCAGTTTGCTTGCACTGATGATATTTTCGGAATAAAACACGAACCGGACATCGGTCGTTTGGTTACTTGGTCAACACAAAACGATAACAGATTAGAGGATTTGTTTAAAATGTCTTTCGGTATGAACTGGAAGGAATTGACCGCCGAAATGGAAGCCATGCAACAATCATCGCCCGGAATCGGTTATTCCGGAGTTATCGGGGAAATCCTAAAAAACTACGTTTCACCTAATACAAATATGCAGGATTACTACGACCCGAAGTACGACCAAAACAAAGTTTATGGACCCGTGGATAGTATTCATAAGACGCATATTAGGGACATAGGTCTTAACTTTTCGCAAGATATTGAACTTACATTTAAGTACGAATTAAGATCAATAAACGGTGTCAATCCGAAGACTGCATTCATTGACTTATTATCACATATTTTGGTGGTTACAATGAACGAAGGTAAGTTTTGGGCGGGTTCTCGTTATTGGGCGGGTCGTCCACCTTCCGAATATGCGAAAAGGATTAGACACTGGTCAAAAGAGACGTTCGGTGAATTCGTTCAGAGTTCAAACGTTAACGTTAAATCATTGCTTGGGTCTTTGGCGTCTTCTATTACTCAGAATTTAACCGCGGAAAATGTTTTGGATATGGCGACCAAAGTTCTAAAGGGGTTCGCGATTTCCAAGGCGTTAGACTTTGCGGGGCGTGCTTCCGTTCCACTTATGAACTCGCTTTTAACTTCCGACCCTGTAGGTGAATGGCACTTGACCGTAGGGAATCCGTTCCGTCCCATATTTGTTGCAGGAAATTTGATTTTAGAGGACACTATGGTAGAGGTTGATAACCCCGCGCTTGGTTATGATGATTTCCCGACGGGAATTGTCGTTAAGTGTAGGTTAAAACACGCTATGCCACGAAGTAGAGCAGAAATTGAACAAATGTTCACTATCGGAAATGCACGAACTTACTGGAAACCTCAACGTTCAGACTTTAATAAGATCACAAGAACAGGTAATTACGTTAAAGAATCTATGATGGGACACTCACACGCGGACATCGTTACAGTAGGGCGTGAACTTTACACGTTCGCACAGGAACAGATCGCAGGTTATGACAAATCGTTACAACCGAAACCCGCTTCCGGTTCTGTTACGACAACACCAACGACACCAGTAACACCAAACGGAACGACAGGAACTTCCGTAACACCGCCGAAAATAGGAACACCATAATAAAAAATCCTCGATTTATTCGGGGATTTTTTCGTTTTGTGTCTCAGTACGTTATATGTTTATTTTACGGTTTACCGTAAAAATATTTGTTAGATCAGTTTAAAAGTTATAGATTTGCAGTATTGAATTAACAAACAAATTATAAAGAAGACATGAACAAAGTTTTAACAAACGTAGAAAAACAAACACTTAATAGCTTAACAGGAATCGAAAGAGATACTTTAATCAAACTTATCGAAGATTACCGAAGCGAAACACAATCCAATGTACTAAAACCACAAACAGAATTCTCGATAAACCTCAACAATTATGGTTCTGAAACACTATTTTTGTTGAATATTAAAAATTTAATCAATTTAAATTTTGATTTTAAGGAAAAGTTTTGTAGCTTTGCAGAAGAAAACTTAAACGTTATTAACCATTTTTCATACACTTACGCACAAATAAAGTGTACAGGTATGGAAGTTTAAAAAACAAATTATTACCTTATGGAAAAATTTAAATTAGTACACTGGCTAATCATCGCACTTGCATTTATATTACTTTCGGCTCAATACGACGCTGTAATCAGGCACGATAAAGCCGACGGATTCGAAAGTAAAAAGAGTTTCTTAATCGCGCTTATACCATTCTTTCCAGTCGGGTTCTGTGTGTTTATGGTCTTCGTGATTATTTCTAGTTTCATCGAAGATACTTTCAAAAAGATTTTCAACAAAAACACTCAGGAATAATGGAGATTTTTAATTTTAAAATCGGTGTCCTTGTTGCTATAACAATTTTTGAATGGGCTTTTCTTTATACGTTCCTAACAGAAAAGCGAGGTCTAATCAAAAACAGGTACTTGATATTACTTTGGCTTGTTCCGGTTATCGGTCTTCCTTTGGTTATCATGTACAAGGTTAGTCAAGAATTTTGCGAAACGGTTTTCAATTCCATAAAGGAACTAAAACAAATTGAAACCGAAAGAAAACAAAGAGCAAAGGAGCGAGAGGAAAAAATTGAAAAATACCAAAAACAAATTAAATCTAATGGAAAATAGATCGAAAGTAAAAGGTGTTCGACTACAACACCAAGACGAAGTTTATTACCCCGAACTTTTTGGATTTGTCAACGGTCTTTATGAATTGATACAGTCGCCGGAAAGTAACATACTAAAAAAGGACTCAAACTTTACTGAGTACTTTTACGAAAGTAAGATTATGAATTTAGGTTACAAGATCAAAACTTTTGAACACAATAATCATTTTATACTTTCTTTTGTTCATGGAAGCGATGAAGAAACCTTCGAACGAAACATGGTATTAAAACACAATCCAAAAATTTCGTTGATGTTCAGACAATATTTTGTAGGTGTGTTAAATATATTAACAAAGAAAATACCTTTATTATCATGAACGAAATTTTTATAGAAGGAATTAGCCCGCTAAATTTGGTGATACTTTCACTCGCATTAGTTTTTCATTACATCACGTTTTATCTTGCCGTTTCCGGCGAACATATAAAACATAAGTGGGTATTTTGGATTTATGCTATACCGTATTCGGTTTTCTTAGTACTTTTGATTATCTGCTTAAAATTCTTTTATGAAAAGATAACATCAATTAATTTTAAACATCTTATTGACATTTACAAAAACATGAAGTAATGAAAGAATTGTATTTAATTTCACTATGTTATGCGTACTCGCATTATGGGTCTATGGCTTTTCTCTATGGTATGGGAGTTTATAAGGAAAGAACCAAGGAATTTTTAAAAGACCTTATCCCTTTTCGTTGGGCTTACCAAGTAACTAAAGAAACATTTTTTAAAAAATCATCGGAATAATTTTTGTTATTCCGATTTTTTGTTTATCTTTGCATTATAATAAAAACAAATATTAATATGTACTACATCTTAGATACAACAAAAATGACAGGTGATGATTTTATGATAATACTTTATGTGTTACTATTCTGTCAATACATTATGCTTGGTGCTATGCTCATGCTTGCATTATACAAAAGTAAAAAGGATTTGATAATTTGGTCAATTCCATTACTACCGTACATACGAATGATTTTTATTCACTAAAAAATAAATTATGATACACGTTGAATTTATTTTATGGTTCATCGCTTTTCAGTACATACTCATTTTATTTGTATCGTTATTGACAGGAAAGAAGCCGGAAAGAAAAACACTAATCCCGATGTATTGGGTATTTTTATTAATAAAAGAATTATGGGAATTAAGAAAAATTACAAAGTAGTTTATACTAATACGTATTTTAATTTACGTGATGGTATGCAGTCGCATTCATGGACGCGATATATTTTTAACAGTTACGACGACTTAATCAGAGAAATTGAAAGTTGGATTCCTTCGGGTATCGAGTGGAGATCGACTACGTACAAAGTCACGGAAGTCGAAGACTTCGAAGACATCGACATCGACGCCGTAAAACGACACCCGATTGTCACCGATTCAGAAATGATCGAAGTAATTCGACGACTTTCTTCCGGTGGAAACGAAGACATCGAAGATGTTGTTTTTAAAGTTACGCGCGGGCGTTGCGGTAAAGGTGATAATAAGAACGATTGGACAAAGAACGGTATTACAATGACTCAGTATCAAACGATACACGGGCACTTGAAGCGTTGTTCTTGTCAGCCTGTAGAAGAATCAAACATTTGGATTAAACATAACCAAGATAAATGTTACTTTTGTGAAAACGAAAATCAATAAATAACAAACAAAAATACTAAAAAATAATTATGAGTAAAATTAAAATATTCCATTCGGCGGATATTCAGGTAAATTGTGCGGGTAAACACTTCGGAAGACATAACGAATATGAATTTATGTTGACACAGATGGCGGAAATTGCTATCAACGGAATGTATCATGTTGTCGTGCTTGCCGGAGATTTGTTCGAAAGATGGACAGCAAACGACACCGAAAGAAGTCTTTTGATTGACAACTTCCTTCGACCAATCCTTGATACAAAAAGAATTAAGGTAATTTGGACGGACGGAAACCACGATTTAAAACAGTCAAATTTCACGTTTGACCCTGGTGATGGGTCTGTAAATGAGGAAGTTAACGTATTGAAAGCATTGACAAACTACATCAATGATGAAAATTTGATATATGCTGAGGACACTAATTTTTATTCGTTAGGTGAATTTGATGGTAAACAATTAATTTCTGCTGTTTGGGCGCACAAATCAAAGTATTCCAAAGACGTAAAGGAGATCAATCCTTGGACGGTACTTGCGAACAAGCCCGCGGACGTTCGAGAACAGTTCGAAGCTAAATTAAAAGATGCTGTCGTATTCGATATGTTCCACGACCCTGTAAAGAACGCGAAAAACTGGGACGGAAAGGTCGTAAGAGGTAACAACGAAAGTCGTGTAGACATCAAGGAATTTAGAGGGTCGTTTGCACTTATGGGAGACATTCACCAACCGGATATTTTAAGAGACGAGAACCGTCCGGATTTCTTCGCGTCTTATCCAAGTTCACCGATTATATGCTATTTCTCAGAAGGTGATTATTACGAAAACTTTACATTAGTTCAGGAGTCGAACAATTCCCACGGATTTAACGAAATTGTTATTGAAAACGGAGTTCCTTCGATAACATGGAAGAAACTAAAACAGTACACAACAAGACATACAATTACCCTTGACGAAAACGCAAAAATCGAAGATGTCGAAAACTTCGAACTTGTTAACCCTTCGGAAATCCACAACATGATAAAGGTTGTACTTCAATCTTTCGAAAACGTTGAGGTACTGGACGCGATCATCAAGAAATTGACGCAGAAATATGTTTGTTCGTTCACGACAGAAACCAAGTATCAATCAAATACCGGAATGGTCGCAGGACTTGACGAAAGTTTCGATATTTCTAAACTTTCCGACCGTGATTATATCATCAAACTTGCCCGTAAGTGTATCGAAGATAAAGTAAATTCGACAAAGGACACTGATGAGTACAAGGAAAAACTAATCGAAGATACTTTAAAATATTTCGAAACTGCCTTGGATTCTATCGAATATACTGTACCTGTTTCGAAGTACAGATTTAATACGCTGAGGTTAACAAACTTCATGCCTATTGATAAAATCGAAATTGACTTCGATATTTTCCGTAATACATCATCAATCGTAAAGATCAACGGTAACAACGGAACTGGAAAAACTACGGTATTCAAGGGCTTATCATGGGTTTCCGGCGGAAAGATCGACAAGCGTCAGGCTGACAACAAAGTGAAGCAAAACAATTTAGATTACTTCAACGATAAAGCATGGAACATCGACGTAACCGACGGTTATCTGTCAGTAAACAGAGGTGAAGACTTTATCGAAGTAAGTCGAGCGATCGAAAGAATTTGGAACGCAAAGGTGACCGACGCTGACAAGAAGTCTACTAACTGGAAACAATTTGTTACCAAAGTTGAAGAAACGATTCAAGTAAAATTAAACGGTCAGGTTCTTCCGGCTAACGATGCAACCATGTTAATCGAAGACGTCTTCGGTGGTTTTGATAAGTTTCAGTCGCTTCACATCATCAATCAATCATCTTTGGATAATATGTTGTTGAATATGCCGTTAAACGATCTTATCAACCATATTCTAAAGTCTATCGGTTTCACGATAAGCGAACAACTTGACAAAGGAAAAGACACTATCAAAGACAGTATTTTTGCCGGAAAGGTTAAGCATTCAAAGGACATCGCAGGAATCAACATTGATATTAACATCAAGGCTCAGGAAATAGAACACGCTAACGAAGAAATTCAGAATGTAACCAAGGACATCGACAACGCAGTCACAGAACTTGGATTGATTACTCAGGAAAAAGTTGACCTTTCGGCAAAACTTCACAACCTGACAAACGAAGACATTCAGGATATTCCGAACAAACAAGCGGTTATCGATCAAATGAATAATACTCAATTGGAGATCAACAACACTCAGTCGTCTATCGATTCACCAAAATGGAACGCAGATAAACAAGCGGAATTGGATTCGAAGAAAAACGAAGTAACGACGCTTAATGGAACACTTTTGGCGAAAACACAAGAAGTTGGAACACTTCAAAATGAAATTGCTAAAAGAAACACCGAAATTGGGGCAAAAGACAGCGAAATTCAGACGATAACACAGACACACAATAAAACTATTAACGACAAAGTTTTGGCGGTTAAAAACAGCCAATTAACAGCCGTTAACAGAATTAACGAAATAAAGTCAGAGATTGTCAAAAACGAAAACGCAAGTATCGACGAAAAGAACAAGGAAATAAAAAAGACGATCGAAGAAACGAAGACGGCTACTTCTGAAATTACCACAAAATTACAGAAAGTTGAAATCGCAATAACGACACTTACTTCCAAGAACGAAGAAAAGAACGTAAAAATCGACGAACTTCTTTCCGGTCAATGTTCTATTTGCGACAAGTCTTACGCGGAACTTCCGGCGGTTAAAACGCAGGTAGATTCAATCAATGCCGAGATTACAGAGAACAACGAAAAGTTAACGAAACTTAACAACGGTATTACTTCTTTTGGTGTTCAGAAGACCGAGGGTGAAGCTAAAGTGAAAGAACTTGAAGCAAAATTGATTAATTCGATTACTTCGTTCGATCAAATTTCTACATTCTCAGAAATTAACTTACCTTTGGTTGACGAGTTGAACGGTTTGACGGTTTCTCAGAATCCGGAGCAGATCTCGAAACAAATCGAAGACCTTGAAAAAACACCGATCGAAGGTGAAGCCAAAGAAAGAATCGATGTTCTTACCAAAGAAAAAGAAGAGTTGGTGAAAAAGAATGAATCTACAAAGAATCAAATCAACCTCATCAATATCGAAACTCAGGGAATTCCGGCAAAAATTCAGGAAATTAACTTGGATATTGCTGAAAGAGAAACGGAAAAGGAATCAAATTCCGAAGCGTCTCTTTATAAAAAGTTGATGGAATCAAAAGACAAGTTGAACAACCTTGACAAAAGGTTAACGAAGATCAACGAGACAACAACAAAAGCACTGGAAAACCGAAAGATTAAACAGGAGATCGAACAACTTGACGAAAAAATAACCAAGTACAAAGAATCTCAAACGCTGTTAAACGATCAGATTTCTAAAATCAGAATCAAATTAACAGCCTTGGAAGTTCAAAAAGGACAATTGGAAGGTAATATCGAAGAGATCAAAGAATACGAACACGCGAACAATATATGGAAAACGTTCACGCACGTAGTAAGCCCGAAAGGTCTTAATAAGTATGTTTTTGATACGGTAGCGATGCAGATCAACGCCGAATTAAATATTCTTCTTGAAGAACTTAATTACAGAATTTTCTTTGATTTATCCGACGGATATATCCTGAAAATGGTTGACCTTCTTGGTCAGAAGTCAATTAGAAACCTTTACACTATCGGTGGTATGGAATCGACATTGGGTGCGTTATCCCTTGTGACTATCATCAAATCGAAGACTATCAAGAACAACGGAGATTTTATCTTTATTGACGAGATCACCGGAAAACTTAACAGTTCTGACGATACCAAAGGTTCAACGACAACTAACAAGGATTATCAATTCGAGTTCTTCCAAATACTTAAAAAGATGTCGACAAATACAAACATTTGTATCATTGACCACGTCTTACCGATCGAGTGGTTCGGTGGTGTGATAAACATCGTTAAGTACGACAACGGACGTTCTGAACTGATAAACGAAGTTACCAAATTGGGACAAATTCAAAACATTCAGTAGAAAAAAATCGGAATTACTTTGGTAGTTCCGATTTTTTGTTTTATCTTTGTACTAACAAATAAAAGAAACAATGAGTATAACACTACCAAAATTTCAGGAACTTAAAGACAAATTCAATACGTTCACGAAAGCAAAAGAAATAACTAAAATGAACGGTCTTACCGGAGAATTTGAAGAAATTGTCGATATACTGGAAGAAAAAAACATTGAAGGATTTACCAAAGCAATCGAAGACGGTGAGGAAGCATTTATAAAATATCTTGACGAACCTTTAGATTAATTTATAAATATAGTGTTGAGGTTGGCTGAGTGGATAAAGGCTAACAAACGAGAGTCAAGAGGGAGGTAAGTTTGTACCGTTTGACCGAATGACCAAGGGTTCGAATCCCTTACCGATACACTTTTTGATATTCCGCCGAAGTTGGAGAGTCGGGGCGGTCTGCAACACCGTTGTAATATTACTTAGAGGGTTCGAATCCCTTGAATATCTCACAGATTAATAAAAAAAATCCGGAATTACTTTGGTAGTTCCGGATTTTTGTTTTATCTTTGTACCAACAAATTAATCAAACAATATTATGAAAACATACGGACTTTATACCAAAGAAACGGAAAACCTCATCAATAGTATAGGTAAACACGGAATCAACGTAACCATAGGAAGGTTAGAACTTGACGGGATTGATGCCGAAACGTCAGAAAATTACTTCACAATCCATTATTGTTGGGGTCTTCAAATGATTGTCAACCACAACCCATGCGGTGAACATTTTGACCATGTAATGTCGTATAGCTTCTTCAATAGAGAAGGTCAATGTCTTATTGAAAACGTTACTTTAACGAATCAAAAAGGTGTTAACTACGAACAACAAAAACAAGTTTATAAAATAATGTACCCCGAAATATCAGAAAAATAATGGTAGAAGCAGTTTTAACAATACACGAAAGTGATGTCGATTTATATTCAGCGTCTATCCTTCCGGCAGGACACGGACACAAAACCCTACACATTACATTAATGTATGAGGGTGAGGTAAAAGCATTCAACACAAAAACCTCAGATATGCCGAGAATCGACGAAATCAACGACATCGAAGATTACTTCGAAAAACAAAAAGCAATATTCGATCTTGCTCAGAGTGATATTCTTTACTCGATCGACGATTGGTGCTACGAAATCCAAAATAACAAACTAACATCACCCGATGAAGAAATTTAAATACTTTATATGCTACGCGCCTATACACAACCGTACAGCGTTTATAAACGGTATATTTGAGTTTGATTACGATGTTCTAAAAGATAGAATGACGTTAAGTGATTGTGAACACTTTTTGGCAGAACAATTGTACGGAGAACGCGAACTTTCTCCGATCGGTAAAGTAATTATTATCAACATAAACCCAATAAAAAATAAGAAACCATGATTAAAAAACACATAATTATAAACGGTAAAGATGTCAACATTATTTCTGTTGAAATCACCAAACCATACGACGATACATCAAACTTCGTTAGAAACATAATTCTAACACTTGAATATAAAGGGAAAACAAAGACTTTCCAAAGATTTGCGAACAAATACGCCGACATCATGGAAATTGACCATATTAAAAACGCCGAAGAAAGGTTGTTAGAATTCTTTGTTTGGGTTTCGACTCTTCGTGTCCTTGAAATGAAAACTTGGGTTGCTAGTGTGGATGGTATCAAATATAAACCCAAAAGGATTGGTAAAATTGATGTATTTTATCAGAAAGATTGTAGAATTTATTTTTCAAATAAAGTATATGTCACGCCGGACGAAAACGGAATGTCAACAATTTTAGCAAAGATCGAAGATCATGTAATAAGAAATTACGGAACTATGGACAATACCTTTTATAAATTAGAACAACAAAAACTATAATAATGAAGTTGATTTAAAACAAACGAAAAAAAGTTATATAAAAATTTTGTGTATCAAAAATAATGTTGTATATTTGTATCAACAAAAACAAACAAATACAACATTATGAACACAACAGCAACCGACAACAGAACAAAATTAGTAGTAGTTAACGAACATACTTTGGGTTACATTCAGCCGGAAACACCGAACACAGTTTCAGTTTTCAGAGCATTAACGAGAAAAGGTGCGCCGTACACAACTAACACGGTTTATAGTATCGGAATTTCTGATCGTGATAATGTTAGATTAGCTAATGCAAAAGACTTCGAAGAATACAGAGTATGTTTTGAAGGGTACGAAAAAAGAGAAGATGAATATATTTTTGAAAAATAATTGAAAATAAATTTGTTAGTTAAAAAACTTTTCGTATATTTGTATCAGAAAATAACAAACAATAAAACAACAATATCATGTACACATTAACAATCGACAACGGAACTGAAACAATGCAAAAGAACTTTGAATCTAAAGAATTAGCTGACGCTATCGTAGAAAGAGCATTAAGACTATACAGAAGAGCGCAAGCATATTTCAACGGGGTTACTGTTCTTAACTATATTTCTGTAGATCATACAGAAGTTAACGAAAACGGTGAGGTTATCGGAGTGTTTGAATACATGGATTATTTTTGTGGAGATAAATTAAGACAATCAGTATTAGGTTACTAAAAATAAAACAATCATGGCAGTAGAAACAGTAATTATCAGTTACAGGGCGGACAAAATCACGGAAGGTGTTCGCCCTAACGGAAAAACGTATAAACTTTCAACGGGTGCTGAAATTTCGATCACTTACGATGTACGTTCCGGCGCGCTTGCTCCAAAACTTGACAGTGTTCGATTATTCTTCAACAACGGACGAAAAATCGCAGGTCAAATATTGAACTTTGATTCAATAGATTTTGAAGTGTTTAAGGAGTTCCACAGGTTCGGGGCTATCGACAACATGAGAGAGTCAAGCGAATCAAAGATAATGAAGCAAGCCGAAAAACATAAGGAAATACTTAAACAGGCTTCGGAATCTTCAAACGAAATGATGTTGTTACTAACGCAACACTATACACAAGCAGTATTCCGGACATTCCCGACAGTCTCCGACTTCTTAGACGACATCAACGAAATTGCACCAATGGCGGGACTTGGTAAAGATATGTTCATAAAATATATTATAACAACTTATTATGATAAAGAAGGGAATTTCAAACCTGAAACAGTGGGTAAAAACCCATCTTAAACTAAAATCGAAAGAAGTACTTTTCCATATTGCCGGACACTCTGTAAGATACCAAGGAAAAGTCGTCGACAAATCGTTGGATAATTTCCATAATGTCGCTATTAACAGAATTACAATTTGGCGACACACCGACGGAAAAATGATGGGATATATTTCCATGCACTACGGTGGTTTAAGCTTCGATATTCAATTGGATGAATACCAAGTAAACGAATTTATTCCGGCTGAATCAGTATCGCTGTTTTTGCTTAGGAAACTGAGTTGGAATCACGACGCTACTTGTTACATACTAACGAATTTCGATTATGATTGTGTAATTAATCATCGAAATATGTCGATTAGTTGGACAAACGATCTAAAAAATACTACAAATCTTGCCACTCAGACGATAACCGTCAGGGATTGTCTAAATAAAATATTAAATTTTGATTCTGTAAATCAACGAGTTAGAGAAATTATCGAAATTTGTTATTAAAAATTTTGGTGGTTAAAAAATATGTTGTATATTTGTATCAACAAAAACAAACAAATATACAACATTATGACAACTACTAACACATTAACACAAGTAACATTCGCAAACGTTAACGCTAAAGAACTTAAAAAAGCGATGACTGCATACGGAATCAAAGTACTTATGTGTAAACAAGGTAAGAGCATAAACGCGAACGTTGCTATCGAAGGTTCAATGAAAAACTTCGCACTTTGGGCAGAGTTCGCAAAAGAAAACGGATATGTTAACGCTAACAGAACAGCGCACACAAGCCGTGCAAAAGAGGATTATCCGTATATCGATCTTTACGGGGTGTACCAAATCGAATCTCAAAAATCGTTCATCGTAAAATAAAAAAAATATGTCATATCATAGATTAAGAAACAAAGAACATTCATTCAATTTTAAAATGAACAGACTCCGAAATAATTTCGGGGTGTTCTTTACTCACAAAAATAAATTGGTTCTTACTGTTACTGACCAGTCGGGAATTTGGCAAAACCCATGTTCAAAACTTGATATAGTACCAAAAGGACTTTTGATAAATTCAGTAATGAATGATGTATTATCAAACCTCATCGACATCGCAAAAGATGACATCGTAAAACAATGGGAAGAGCCTTTAAGCGATAAAAGACATATTAAAATAATGGAAGACATCAAAAGTATTCAGGAACTTGTTCCGGCATGGTACGAGCGCGCGGGCGAGTCCGTGGAACTTGAAAAGTTAAACGATTTCCAAAGTATAAAAGATTTTTACTTTTCAGAAATTGAAAGATTATCGAAACCCGAAAACGTAGGAAGTGCAAGTGAACTAATCGAAACCTTATGCTTTATAGAACTTATTTTAAAACAACACGATATTATTGAACCAAAGGACGACGCAGTCGAAAAGGTATTCGATAATCTTTTCGGAAAAGTTTTTTAAAAAAGTTATAAAAAATTTTGGTAGTTAAAAAATATGTTGTATATTTGTATCAACAAAAACAAACAAATATACAACATTTAAAAATAACATTATGAACACAGCAACTTTTTATCCAACAGTAATCGATCACAAAGCAAAAACTATCACAACTTATGAAATGACTCCGGAAGTTGTAGAATCAGTAAAAGATATGTTATCGATGTTCACAACGAAAGAAGAGCCAGTTTATAGCCTTGGATTCCAAAGATGGGAAAAACTTTCCAAAGCAAGAAAGAACCTTGAAACAAAAAGAATGTATATCGCAGGTATCGGGGTAAATTATATGTACAACAATTTACACGCTAGATTGGAAGCAATGACAGAAGCAGAATTCAAAGCGTTTAAAAAAGAAAAATAAGCATTGTATAAAAAGTGGGTTAATTTTTTTAACGAAAGCGAAAAAGTTTTAAACTTTTTCGCTTTTTTATTTGGTAGTAACAAAAAATGTTGTATATTTGTATCAACAAAAACAAACAACAGTATTATGACAACTATCGACAACAACACACTATTAAGATTCGAACTTGTAACACACGTAATCAATGTTCTTACCGAAGCGAAAGCACATGGAGCAAAAAAGATAAGAGAGTATGAGGATAAGATCGAAAATCTTTTTATGTCACAAATTGGTATGTCTTACGAAGTATGTCGTCAATACATCGATTACGCAAAAACAAAAATTTAAAAATATTATGTCAAAAGAAAAAATCAAAAACCAAGTCGTTAAAGATCATGCCGAAGCTTGGACGGCGTTCGAAGGTTCTCCGGAAGCAAACACCGAAACTACCGGACATATCCAGTATAAGGCGTCGGAAGTCTTTATCGACGTTAATTGCGGAAAATGCGGGACTTACTGTAACGTCGAAGGTTTCTTCGGTTTCGCTGTAAGATGTCCAAAGTGTAAAACTGTCTATTCACTTTCTCCGTTTATCAAAATGGTTGAGGTTGAAAACCCAAACTTCGATAACGGTTTAATCAAATTGCCTGAGTATGACGAGGACTTCAATGACTAAAGAAGAATTTAATCAACTTTTCGAAATATCAGAAGGTTGTTTCGTGCCTTTCCAGTCATTACACACTTTCATGAAAATTGTTGAACGATTAGAATCCGCTTACAAATATACCGTTCATAAAACCGAAGAAATATTCGAATATAAATTTGATGGTGTTACTCGAAAGTATTTGGTTTCCCGACCGGACAAAGAGATCGAATCAGCTATCGAAATGCTTGATAGCCACGCATACAAAAACACCATTGAATTGGTTGAGTATGACGAAAACAGAGAAGAATTTTGGAACTTTCGTTTTAATAACAGAGAGACACAGGAATCAATAAAAGAAAGGTATTATTTAGCTTATGATTTTTATATAAATGAAATTCTAAAAAAACATATCGGTTATTCTGAAAACATTGGTTTAAAGGTTAATTATGAAGTTAAATTTCATTATCATAACCATTTTGGTTATAAACCAATTTGGATAAGAAGCGCGGAAGTGAAAACACAATTGATGTATTTTGATAAAAATTCAAATATAAAATACCTTTCACCTAGTAAGATCAAAAAAGCTGTAATCAAATATTTAAAATTACCTTAATTATGGAAGCAATATTCAACATCATTGAAATGGCGATAACGTTTTTTATCATTTATATTATCGTGGTCGCCGTCCTTATTATGGGAATTATCGCAGTATGTTTCGCCGTTTTACGCTTGTTCTTTTATCTCTATCATAAAGAGTCTGAAATAAAATCGAAAAAAGATAAGAAATAATTTGGTATTAAAAATAAATGTTGTATATTTGTACCAACAATAACAAACAAATATACAACATCATGACTACAACAAACTATCCTGAAATGCACGGAACTACAGAAGCAAACGTTCAAGTTCGTTACTCTTCGATTATTAAAAAGTTCGTAGTAACAGCGAAAAACGAGATCGAAACAAAAAGAGGAATCGAATTTGTTGAGGTTGTTTCAGCTACAGGGGCAAACAATGTACCTAACAAGCGCGCCGGATGGTTTAAGTATTACATGACACCAAAAGCATTCGATAAATTCGAAGCTGATTCAAAAGAAGACATTACATTAAACATTCTATTAGATTAATGGAGGAATTACACGAAATAATCAACACCGTCCGAAACCACTTCACGGACGGTGTTACAAAAATTCAATTGTATAACGACGAATCAGAAATTTTCATATACAAAGAACCTCACAGCGTTTGCGGAATCAACTACAGTTTAAGAATTGTTTGTGATTCGGAAGGTTCTTTGATTACCGACAGGGTCGAGGACTTCGCCGGACGTATCGGGGAAATTCTGACATACGGTCAAATAAAAATAAAAACATGGAAAGATTAAACGACCTCATCGATAATATGGTAAGTGAAGCACCGACGACATTTACTGATATATCACTGAACTATATCAAAGAACTTGCAACCATATACGCAAAAGAGTGCGCAGAAGCAACAATCAATAAAGTTACCCGAAATTTGAAACTTGATTACGAGTACTCACCATCACAAGACAAGTTTATTCCTGTGGGAATCGACAAAGAATCAATAACAGAAGTTGAACCAGTATTATTATAAAAATCATGAAATACGAAGATATATCAAAGAAAGTCAAAGAAGTTGACGCACTCGAAAGACACTTGGAATACATCAATTTCAACAATATTTTAGAATGTTGTAACCAAGTACTAAAAACGGAATTTATCAACCGTGAAGATATAATGGAAGAATATCGCGCAAAAGTTAAAGCAAAAATTGTTAAGATTAAGGCAGAAATCGAAATGATCGGCGGTGGTACTACTTCAATGCTTGACATCGTGGAAAGTCATGAAAAGTACAACAATCTGACAACAATTTCCGAAACGAAAGGTGTGTACAACAAACCACACACCAACATACCATCAAATATATTCATCGACGAAAAAACAAGGTAATGAATTATAGTTTAGTAAAATTAATACCTCTTACCGGATTCGTTGAACTGGAAGATATATTCAGAAGAGAAAGAGGGTCAAAAAATACATTTGCTGAAAATTCTGACGCACTACATCGCATTTTTGCATACAATATGTTTTTGAATACCAAATTGAAGAAATCACACTTCATCGGTGAAAAAGCTATATTCAAAGGCTATTCCGAAAGTAGTTTTAAAGACAGAGATCAAACATTTGAAGTACTAAAAAACTTTAGAGACTATATAAACATTTTTATTACACCTGATAAATCTTTCTCATTAAATTATACTTACGAAGGCTACGACGAAAATTTACAAGTCAAGAAAATAAAAGACCTTTTAAAAATAAAAGGTGTTGAAGTAGAGCTAACGGAATTTTTCGAAAAGTGGTACTTAAAAAAGTTTATCCAAAATTTCACATTAAACCCAAATACAGATAAACAAAAATGACGAAAACGCAATTATTTAAAGTAATGTCAGAGGATTCCGAACCATTATTTTATATAAATACATTAGGAATCAACAAGTTCCATGAAACAAGGGACGAAACAAATCCGGAAAACAATAAACGGTTGACGGAAGTCTATAAAAGTTATTGTATCGGAAATATCAACGTACACATGAATACCGTTGATGTCATGAATATCGATGGTTTTGAAATGTTTGATGTTCCTATTGAGTTTCTGACTACTTCTACCGCAAGGGCTGAAAATAACAGGTTCTTTGTTATAAACTATCCTAAAGATGGTGACAAGTTTGTAACTTTCAGACAGACCGAATTTAAAAGTGTCGAAAGACCTTCGGCGGAAACTTGCTTGATGTCTTCGGAAACCGCGCTGAGTATTACAGATCGTCATAGTATCATTGTACCTCAACATATCGTTTTATCTGAATATGGGTTTTCGACTATCGAGTTAACCGATGAGGTTATAAAATATTTGTGTCTTGAAAAATCAGCATATCAACAACTAATGGACAAAATGGCTGAGGAAATGGGTACAGGTAAGGAAGTTTTAAAAGCATTTAGAAAAGCACTAAAACCAAAGAAAAATAAAAAATAAAATATATGGGATTCTTTTTTAAAAACAATAACGGAGTAAGATTCGTTTTCGTCGAAAGGGGCGAAACGTTAGAAGAAGTTTGTAAGCACGAATACAGACATAACGACAGGGATATAAGTCCCGACGACTTCTCGTTTTTCACTGATATGGATAATATCGTAGTCGATGAAGAACGTTATATCGTTGATAAAGACGATAAAGGACTTTACAGAAACTATATGAAAGTCAATAACGAAGCTTCTACAGTTTATGTACTGGAATATCCTCATCAATCGTTAAACAAACTTTTTGAATACAAAGAAGTTAAAAAGACGTCTGATATAAAAATTTATTACGACAGATGAACAGTAGTAAAACAGAATTAGTCCCGACACTTTCGGTGAAAAATCCGTGGGGGATTCTTCTTGGTATGGGAATCAAAGACATCGAGAACAGGACATGGAAAACCCCGCACAGGGGGCGAACACTTCTCCACCTTTCCGGAACTATAGACCCACGATTCAAGAACGATCACCATTGTTTTACGCCGGAACAACTCGAAGCAATCAACGACATCTTAGATGTCACAGAAGCCGAAAATAGAAAACAACTTTTTGATAACAAAGGTTGTATTATCGGTGAATTTAACTTGGTTGATTGTGTAGTCAACCACGACAGTATTTGGGCTGAAAGAACACCGGAAGAGTTCTTGAAAAAGCCGATTTATAATTGGGTTATTGAAGATATGAAACTTTTCGATGAACCTATCAAAAACGTATTAGGTAAATTAAATCTTTGGAAATATGAAATTAGTAAATAAATCTTTTAACGAATCTGAATTGGTAAGACTTCCGATTCAGTACGCAGTGAGTCACGAATCACCACTTTGTTTTCAAATCGGTGAAAAAGTATTTTTAAAATCAAATCCGGAAGTTGTTTTGATTGTCGAAGACGTCACGTTATCCAGTGTATTTGTTAAAGTCGAAAAGACCGGACAAATTTTGGATTTCCCGCCACAATGCCTACTACAATACAGGTACGCAGGGTTGAAGACTTTCAAATATGTTCCTATTTGTGAAAATTAAAATAAAATCGAAATTACTTTGGTAGTTTCGATTTTTTGTTATACCTTTGTACCAAATAATAAAAACAATGACAAATATTGATTATAACTTTCTTTATAAAAAGTCCGGAAGGGCTGAAACTCCGAAATACCAAGATGTAAAATATAGGGGTGATTCAGTTAACATAAGCCGTATTACTGATGATGTTTTCAATTTCATGATTTATATTTACATAAAAGAATTTGAAAATGATATTGAGTCCGGAAGGTATGAAGTTTATGTTAACATAAAGACTTTCAAATTTGTTGTTTTTCATCAATGGTGTGGTGAAGACGGTAAAGATAAACCAAGACAGGTTAAGAAAATAAGTAAAGAAGCAAAAGCCAAAGTCGAAGCATACATCGCAAACAAAATGATTGGTGCTTATTTCTATGCGAGTCCAACAGATAACGCAAATCAGGAAGGCTCAAACCTGTTCCCGAATCAGGAATATATCGACCGTTACGAAAAAATGAACATGACTTGTCACCGTACTGGTAAAAAGATTATAAAGAATGGTGAGAAACATTCACTTATAACTGACTACCGTGGCTATGTTTGGTGTGATTTTAAACCAAATTTTCGTTCTGAAATGGATATGATCGCAATATCACAGATAGACAAAGAATTTAAGGTTGATAAAATGATCGAATTTAAAATTATTTCCAAAGAATCTGAAAATAATGTAAACAATTTCGGACATAATGTCAAGTGTTTTAAAATATTTGGAATCATTAAAACCAAAAACGGAAAAGAATATAAAATGCGATTCCTTTGGTATGGTATGTCACGAAGTATGTTTATTTATGATGGTGATGAGGTTAAAACAAAACTTTTCTTTAATTATAGAGACAGATTATCAACTGTTTATAAAATATTACCTAAAATTATTGAAAGTTTTTAATAAAATATTTGTGTGTTTGATATTGTTGTCGTATATTTGTATCAACAAAAACAAACAACAATGTCAAACAACAACGTAAAAACAGGACTTTTAAACTACTTCGTAAACACTGAAAAAATGAACTTGGTGGTTTCCACACACAAAGGATTAGTAAACGAAATTAAAAAGTTCAAACCAAAATCAAAGACACAAAAAGGATTTAAAACAGCTTATGCTTCTTTCCTTAGACATACTGAAAAATTGGACTTAACTCAGTTTGGTTTTAGAATGGAACTTGGTGTCGAAGACGCGTTCGGAGAAAGACAAAAATATTATAAAAGTGAAATTAAAGACTTCTTTTGGTCTGAAATTTTCGAAGCAGTACATTTTAATATCGTAAAATAATGGGAATTAGTAAACAAAAAATAGAATCCGGTGAAGGTTCAGAAAAAGAAATTAAAGAATATATCGAAAACACCTTGGAAACTTTCAACAACAAATTACATTCATGTGTTAATTTCTTAGGTATCGAAAACAAACAAAAATTAGTTTCTGAACTCAAAAAAATATTAGAATCTCATGAGTAAACATAAAAATTCAGAATCACCTCATCAATACCATAATAGTATGATGAAAATACTTAAACTCAAAGAAGGCGACGCGATCGTATTTGGGTTTAAGATTTCGGAGACAGCCAAAGAAGAACTTTTGGTTTCCCGAATAACGTACAAGGGTATGAACTACGTAACGACAGTTTTTGACTACGGACAAAGACAAGTCGATGTAACTGTTTTCTTTTCTGATATACTCGCGATTTTCCGAGGTGGTGAAGGTAACGGAAGACTTTTCGGTAAAACGTTTGATATACTACAGCCGGAAAACGAATTAATCAAAGAACATCAAAATCATAATAAAAAACTTTATGGCAACTAATAAAAAACTTTCAGATTACGTCGCGTCCCTCGGCGAAGTTTTAAAATCAATGGGTCAAACTTTTCCGGAGATTACAGCACTTATCGAATTCATGGAATATTCGGAATCTCTTTTGGTTTATATCAAAGAAAAACCAGTGGTTACGAAACTTATAAAGAACGTTGACTTTAAGAAAAAATTCATCGATACCGGATTAATCAAACTTACGACAAAGAGTGATATTCGTCAAGACAGGAATTTCTTTATTATCAATGCACCTTTAAAGAAAAAGGCTGATAATGAAAAGAAAATGAAGCAGGGGTTAAAAGACAATATCAACAAAATAAAAAAAGAACTCAAAGAAAATTACGGAATTGTCGCAGGTTGTCAAGTCGAGTTCACGTCTTCTTCTTGGTATCAGGGTGATGTATATTACCTTAAACACCATGTTAGAACAGTCAAAGAAATTCAGTTCCCTAATTGGAGCAGAACAAAAGGAATTTACGACGTTCTTTTGGTCTATGAAGGTAACGACCATTCAACATTCTTTTCTCAAAGATTGTACGACCCTTTAAACTACAAACTTAGACACGAAGTGTGTATGAATCGATTTGATGGTGAAGTTGAAGTCGGTATGACTTTTGTTTTCAAAGACAATCCTAAAGAAACGTTTCAAATACACAAAAAGTTTTTAGAATTGGATAAACCAACGTTGTATTATTACAAAAACCAAACTGACAAGGAAATCGAAATTCATGAAAATGAATTGGAATTACTTTGGTTTTATATTAAAAATTAGTATATTAGTAACTTAAAAATAAAACAATGACAGATATTGAGTTAATCGATGCACTACATCAAAAATATTTCAAGGACGAAACAACACAATATATTCACGTTTCCGACTACCATAATAACGCCGAACCAAATTTTTATATTTCGGCGGGTTGGAAGTACGGGAAATATAGAATTACCCTTGGGTCGGATAACGGTGAAATCCTGATATTTGCGACCGACTACGAACACAAAAAAGTAGAACAAATTTTCAAAACATATTTCGAATAATGAACGCAGGTAACAAAATCAGAAGGATTCACGGCGGTGATAAGTATCAGCCGGAAAATATCCAAGTAGGTGACATCGTATTAAGTAACGGTCAATATTTCGGAACTGTAATTGCTGTAAATTATACTACAGTTCCGCCGATGTTCGAAGGACTCAGAAATGAAGCACTGGTAACGCTTACGTTAAGAAATTACGGGAGAAACCCAATGATCGAATATTACGCAAAAAGACACGAACATATAAATAATGACCGTTATTTTGTGTATAGGAAAGTAAAAAAGAATCGAATTCCTGTGGAGTGTGCGAGCGACTTCGTACAAATTTGTGCCGATATTATTGATGAGTTCATTTATTCAATTCCGATTGATGGGAAATATAAGCGAGAACCGTCGGAAGCCGAGATCATAGAAAACGAACTTCAATTATCAATTCATGCGTTTATGCTTACCCCCGACGGTCAAAGACTTTTCGACACTTACGTCCGACGTTTGGAAAACCTTACGACAATTAAATTCGGTGAAGTTTGGGAAAACGTCAGATCACAAATAACAGCAATTAGAGAGTTTTAAAATATGGGTAAAGGAATAGTACTATTTTTACACAATTTCGCCAAAGATGATACATTGGTAGGTAAACATTTACTTATCGCAAATTTGACGTACTTACAGACGTTTAGGTACGTGACAAACGGTAACAATGTCGGTGACTTTTACGTCCATATAAGAACCCGACCACACGAACACATCGTCAAAATGATCGAATCCTTTGGGTTCAAAATAATTGGTGATGAGGTTTTCAGCAGGGAATTCGAAGCATATTTGTTTGCCGGAACTGGTGTTGCTAAAGTCATTCAGCCCGCCGGAACACATAAACCATTTGTTTCGTTAAAGAACGCCATAAACAGGTTTAAAAAAGTTGTTCGGTATTCAGGAACAGATTTCAACAGAAGTTCAGCGAAATGGTACATTAAAGTACTTGAATACCTTTCAGACAAGCCGAAAGTTTATAACACTATCATAGACCCAGTTTACGACTGTACGATAAAAGATTTCGAACCTGTTTATTTTTGTGATTATTACAAGGGTAACGGCGTAGAGATCGACAATAGAAATACGAATCATAGTAGTATTTCTGTTAACTTCCGGTGGTTGTATATGGGTTACGTTTACAAAGAATATTTTGATAAGTCCGTTATAAACAAAATAAATGTTTGTTATTCGATATTCAATAACGTAAAGCGATTCAACAAAAAACGGTACAATTCTTTGATGTCAGCGACAGTCAAGGGTATAGATATAGGCACGAATAAATCCGACCTCATCTATAGTATAAACGATTATATGTCGAATGTTCAGAAAGTAAGATTTACGCTAGTTACTTACTCTTATGACGAAAGAACAATAAGTTTGTTGAGGTTACTCGACGCGCTCGCGCTCGGTACTGTACCACTTATCGCAGTAAGTTTCAACGACCTGTCAAAATTCATGGGTGATATTTTCGCCGAATACTGCCGAAAATCAGGTATTATCGTAAACGAAAAAGACTTTTGTTTACGAAAAATAAAGGCAATCACAAACGACAAACACAAAGAAATTATTAAAACACTAACCGAAATATTAACCAGTTATGAAACTGATAGTATCATCACATACTGAAACGAACAAATCATGGAAATTATATCATGATTTGTACATGGGAAAAATTAAACTTTCAGGACTTTTCATTCCTTCCGGAATTTGGGAAGAAACCGAAGAACAAAAGAACGCAAAATTTTGCAATTTATACAAACAAAATAATAACAAGTAAAAGATTTTATGACAAAGAAAAGAGACATTTTCGCACCAAGGACACAATATAAACCTTTTGAATATCCGGAATTACAAGCGTTCATCGACGCTATCCACAAGAGTTTTTGGGTACACTCAGAAGTTGACTTCACCGCCGACGTTCAGGACTTTCATTCCAGTTTAGAACCTTTCGAACAGTCAGCGATCAAAAACGCGCTATTGGCTATCGCACAAATCGAAGTTTCTGTGAAAACGTTTTGGGGTGATCTTTACAACCATTTTAGAAAACCTGAATTCAACGGACTTGGTTCGACTTTCGCCGGAAACGAATACATTCATTCAGAAGCATACAGCCGTTTAATTGAAGTTCTTGGACTTAGTAACGAATTCGAAAGAATCATCGAAATTCCGTGCATTAAAAAGAGAATGGAGCAACTAAACTTAACAAGGTTCAAAGAAATCGAGGGTCTTAACTCGAAGCAACATTCAATCCTTAGAATTTTTATGTTCAGTATTTTGGTTGAAAATACTTCGTTATTCTCACAATTCGGAACAATCCTTTATATGTCGAGGTTCAAAGGTGTAATGAAGAACATCGCAAACATTATCGCTTGGACATCTGCCGACGAAAGTACACACGCAAACGCCGGACTTTTCATCACAAAAATGATTATCGAAGAGAATCCGGAGATCATGACGGAAGAACTTAAAGAGTCAATGTATGAATTGATTCATGAGAGTATGGAAGTTGAAAAAGAAATCATCGAATGGATTTTCGAAAACGGTGAATTTGAGAAATCGACTGTTGCTGATATGCACGCGTACATGAAGAAACGAACCAACGACGCGTTAAGATCAATCGGAATGGTTGACGCATTTACGCCGGAAGAAACGGAATTAGCCAAAAACCTTCTTTGGTTTGAAGAAGAAGTTTACGCGCCGACACTTGATGATTTCTTCGCGAAACGTCCTGTAGACTACACGAAGCACGACAAGCCGATCACAAGTAATGATTTGTTTTAAACTAAAAAATAAACGGAATTATTTTTGGTAGTTCCGTTTATTTTTGTATATTTGCACCATAACAAAAAATAAAAAATTATGAAAGAACTAAAATGGAGCGAAATTAAAAAACCGTCCGATAAAATTGAAGGTAGACAGGATAATCACGGGTACGACCATGTAACTGTAAAAACAGTATTGGGAACTATCGTAATTGACTGGAAGTCATGGAAAGATAATCCATCTTATGATTATTATCTTATCGATAATTGGAATATGTTCAACGGTACTGAATATTCATTAGACGATGCAAAAGACGCGGTTAAAGAAAACCTAAAAAAGTTCGTTTCTGAACTTGCTGAAAGTCTCGGTCTTCAAATGATCGACGATAGGTCGGTGAATTTGGGTGGTGATACTGTTGAAATGGACGATACTTGGAACGAGATCGAACGCGAAACAGTACTACAGAACAAAACAATAATTCTTACAAACGGGATTGTTGTTTGGTTAACGATTAACGGAGATATGTCCGGCGCGACCCACTGGAAGCCATCGACTATCACAAACCTTAAACAGTATAATTTAATAGCAAATTAAAAAATATGAAATTCGGAAAAGTATTATTAAAATACGACATCTTCAAAAAGAAAGATGGTAAGAAACATTTTGTCGAAACAAAAACATTCTTAGCACCACACGATACACAGTTTTACGTGATGGAAGGTTCAAAAATTATCAGAATGACAGCCCGTGAAATTATGGTGGAATATAAAAATCATCATTCTTTTTTTGAACTTAAAGGTTATGATTGTGTTGCTGATGGGTCGTACACTTACCATGAAATTACGGGGGCTTGTTTGGAGCAGGAGAAACTATCAGATTTCGACACTATGAAAAGCACGTATACAATGGCAAGACATCACGCAAATAACCTTCTTACTGGGTATTTGAAGTATATGTTAAAACATAATGATGATGTTTGGGAAATCAGACAAAACAAAGTAAACGGAGTTATTTCGTTTTATGGAAAAGACGAAAGAATCATCGAAAATTCACAGATCGAAAACCTCAACGGTTACGAGGATTTACGAGTGTTCTTGTTCTTCTTTGGAACTGATCTAAACGTAATGACTTATGTTGATTATTCCGGCGACGATTTAACCATTTTGAAAAAAGAAGTATAAATAAATTCACATTCAAAGTTTGCATTTTTATTAAAATTGTCCCAAAAATTTAAAAGATATTTGGGACAATTTTTGTCTAAAAATATGAAATTTGGATAAACCACTGAAAATACAACAGTTATGTTCTCAGGACAAAATTTTATGATTCAGGCTTGCGGGGACTTCATTTTGAACGACCCTAGATTTATGAAAATTAAACCAAGCTTAACAAAAGAAGACTTCCGAAAAATCGGCGACTTTTTGAGAGATCGAGAAACGTTCATGGATTTGGAAGCAACATTCAGAAAACCGGAGTTTCAGGAAGTTCCGGCAAGCGAACGAACGAAGATGTTTGCAGATGTTCACATCTTACGCGAACAACTTACGGAAAAAGTAATTAGGCTCACACCAAAATTACTACCGAAAACAGAGTAAATTTAATAAAAATATTTAATAATAAAAATGCAAGCAACAAAAGAACAAACAAAGAATGAAACAGAACCAGTTATCAAATGGTTAAATGATGAATCAAAACAAATGCTCAACGGTGGGTATTTATTAAAAGGTGAAACGCCTTATACGGCTATGCAAAGAATTGCAAGAGCCGGACAATCACACTTAAAGGGTACACCTTTATACGATATTGCTTACGAAAAATTTATGTGGTTGTTCACAAAAGGATATGTCGGAATGTCCTCGCCTGTTTGGTCAAATATGGGAACTGAAAGAGGTCTTCCAATTTCTTGCTTTAACGTGCATATTCCTGACTCAATTTTAGGAATTACGAATAAACTTGGAGAAGTTATCACACAAACCAAAATCGGTGGTGGTACTTCCGGTTATTTCGGTGATGTAAGGGGTAGAGGTTCGGAGATCACGAACAACGGAAAATCCAGTGGTTCAGTATCTTTTATGGAAATGTTTAACACTGCAATGAATGTGGTTGCTCAGGGTTCAACACGTAGAGGGTCGTTTGCTTCCTATCTACCAATTGAACACCCTGACGTTATGGAGTTCTTGACAATCAAAGACATCGGAAGTCCTATTCAAAACTTATTTTTCGCTGTTACCGTCTCCGACGAATTCATGGAAGAAATGATCGCGGGGGACGAAAACAAACGTAAAATTTGGGCTAGAGTTCTTGAAAGTCGTCAACAAAAAGGACTACCGTATATTATGTTCTCAGATACGGCAAACAGAGAAAAACCGGAAATTTACAAGGAAATTGGGGCGATGATTAACGCTTCAAACCTTTGTGCCGAAATTATGTTACCATCTACAGAACTAGAATCTTTCGTTTGCTGTCTTGCTTCAATGAACTTGGAACTTTTTGACGAATGGTGTGAAACAGACGCGATATTTTGGGCGATCACATTCCTTGATACAGTATTGTCCGAATTCATTCAGAAAACCGAAGGAATACCGTATATGGAAGCGTCAAGGGCGTTCGCGGAAAGACACAGAGCGTTAGGACTTGGAGTTCTTGGGTATCACTCATATTTACAGATGAACGGAATTCCTTTTGGTTCGTTTGAAGCAGGAAGAATCAACAACAGAATTTTTAAAATGTTGAAAGAAAAATCTTACGAAGCTTCCGAACAACTTGGTGAAATGATGGGACACGCACCAATTTTCTTGACCGAGGGTATCAAATCGAAACCAAGAAGACACGCAACGTTAAACGCTATCGCACCAACTACATCAAACTCAGCCATTTTGGGTCAATTAAGTCCGGGGATTGAACCGACCGCGTCGAACTATTATAAGGCAGGTTTATCGAAAGGAAACTTTATGCGAAAGAACAAATACCTTCAACCGATATTGAAGTCGAGAGGATTCGATAATGACGAAACTTGGAGAGGTATTATGTTACGTGATGGTTCAGTACAACACCTACCAAAAGAAGCGTTGACAGACGATGAGAAAAAAGTGTTCTTAACGTTCAAAGAAATTTCACCGATGGACGTTATCACAACAGCGTCACAAAGACAGCAATATATCGATCAGGCTCAGTCGCTGAATTTACAGATTCCGTCGACTATGCCAGTTAAAGACGTGAATTTCCTTTATATCGAAGCTTGGAAAAAAGGAGTAAAAACCCTTTATTATCAAAGAAGTTCATCGGTTTCAAAAGAAATGATGGTTAATTTCGTATCTTGTTCAGGTTGTGAAGCATAACTATAAATAATACAAGGGTGTCGGAAAGTCCGACACCCTTTTTTAAACTAAAAAGCAAATAATAATTATGAGTGATGGAGACAATTTTAAAGTAGACTTGGAAAGTGGACAAAACATCATGTATAAAGTTCTGAATTTCCTTTTTCTGTTAAAGGTGGTTTTTGCGTCGGCGGTTGTCGTTGGTGTTTACCACATATTACAAATTTTGACTTCTATTGAGACTATGTACTGGTTTACCCAGTTTACCAAGCTAACATCGAACCTTGTTTGGTGCTTTATGTCTTTCAAAGTTTTTGTTTATGTGTTTACGATATATAAATATTGTACATACTTAATGACTTCTTTGACGAACTTATCCGACGGTAAAAGATACGTTGATGAACAGTTCAGGGAGGAATTAGAACGTCAAACTAAAATACATATTGATAATGAATGATTTTCAAAACGGCTACGGAATCGACGGTAATCAGTGGACAGACCCAAACATAATGGATAGGGTCGCAGGTGGTTACAGAGTCGGTGGACAGTGGCGACACTTTGTACAATACGACCCGTACGGACATGGTTGTCATGAACATGACAGACACAGTCACGGTCAACACTTTACAAGACAATACCCGAACTTATCTGAACGACAAATGAGTCTTTTTAACAGTTCAATTCACCAACTTGAAAACTTGAAAAAGATCACCAAGGAAAAGGAAATGTATAAACTTGTTTACCTCGACGTTATGTCCCTTATTTTTGGAACAAATCAGGTTTTGACGATCGGTGGTGGTGTTAAGGTAATCGAGTATATCAAGGAACTGAAAGAATCAGTAATGATGTTGAGGTTATACGGGTTTACCGTAAGGTTAATTATTAGGGGGATTCCTTCCGGAGATAACGAATTTGATAATATTATTAGAAATTTATTATATGAATTGGGTGGTCTTACGACATATCAATCTTACGTCGATGAACAAGGTAACGGACAAAGTCTGTCAGACACCCGAATTATTTCGTTAATCAAAGAAGACGAAGACGTCCCGTTTACTAAAGTTTATTACATGGGTAATACGCTTTATTCAACAGGATTCGCAAACGGATTATTGCGTCCTGTATTGATTACAACTTCCGACGCGCTTTATATTGAAAAGAATGTCGCGGACTTCGTGACAGTTTCCGGAGTTATGAACGGACAACATATCAAGGAACTTGCTTGCGCCTTGTTATATGCTCATGATATTAACCCACTTGGTTATTTGTCGAAAGGTCGAAGACTTTCCCTTCGTGGAGACGTTAACGCAAATTTTGTTCATAAGCTTGGAAACAATATTCTTTTTGCTGATAATTCGGTATTTGTTAACGATTATTTGGTGAAACTTGAAACTAAATACGGTGTTGAACGTACAAAAATTTATTCAACAATAAGCCATGTTCGAACAGATGGAAACCTCAACAGCCCGAACGATATTTATATTTCAACAGTTTTAAAATACTTCTTGGATAATTTCGGAAGTCTTAAAATGAACCGTTGTTTCTTTATGAACGTTTTCAAAGGAAATGTAGTTCCTGACGATAACACGATGGTTCTTTTGAAGCAACTAAACACGCTTTATGTTCCGGAACTTGAATGGACTATCCTTGTTTCTGAATTTGACCAACCATCGATCGAATCAAATATAATTAAACCACTCAGAGACGCAAAATTATATAACGTTCTTTCGATGTTAAACATCACTGACACAACGTTTAAGGACGAATATTTCTAAACTTTTTAAAATTCCTCGAAAAAATCGGGGAATTTTTTTGTTTATGTAACTTATTAACCTTATCTTTGTACTATACAATTAATAGAAATTTAAAAATTAAGAAAAAATATGTTTGTAATCTTCGAAGGGGCTGACGGCTCAGGAAAATCGACGCTGATCGATAAACTTGTAAGAGATCATTTTAATAAGGCTATTGTCTGTAAAAGATCATCTTTCAAAACTTACAATCCGGAAACATCACATTACCCGAACAACATCGATTTAACAAAGTCGGCGTTGTGGGATTGGAGATTTTTCCTTGAAATGATGAAACGTAGTTTTACAACACATGACGTATTCGTAGACAGGTCGTATATTACTCAGAGGGTATACCAAGACGTCACGGGTGCGCATACAAAAACCGAACTTCTAGACAAAACATTAATTGCCTTAGAAAACGAAACCGCTGAGTTACCTCATCTACTCGTTTACTGTAGATCGAAGCACCTTAGAAACGACGGTGACTTCATACACATGGACAACAAAGAAGTTTCGATCATCGAAAGGTACGAAAAATATATCAATGAAGAATGTACGTTAAACAAACTTATCATTGATACCGATGTTCTTGATGTACAAACATCAGTTTCAATTATCGTAGGTGCTATCCAAGCAACTTGGAATCATTACGTTAATGGAAGAAAAGGAGATTCCGGATTTAAACCGATTACGATATGTGCAGACTAGACGAAAGATCAACCATAACACATACAACAAGGACAAGAACTTTAATCGATGCGTACAGCGTTCACGACGCGTACGCAATCGCGTTAGAGTCAGTCAAGGCACTTGGTGATGAGGTAACAGCGAGAAGTAAGAAAACATTAAATTTACACGGTGTTTCTATCGACCTTCACCCGACGGTCGATGATAAGCGAAACATATCGTATTTTCAAAAACGTGTTTTCTGCAAAAACAGGAACTTGACAAACAAGACTCAGGATTCGGAATTCGCTTGGTTCATGACTCATAACAACAGTTTAGAACCTATCGAAAAATATAACAAAAATTGGATTAAATATTCAGACAATGGAAAGTCTGTTAATTCAAACTATGGTAGTATTTGGAAATCACAGATTTTCGGAATCATGAAGAAAATGTGTTTCGATAAGTACACGAGACAGGCAGTAATTCAGATTTACGATGGTGATATGACAAACAATTTTGTCACAAAAGACGTACCGTGTTGTAAGTCGATTGATTTTAAAATCGTTCCGAACAGTTTCGGCGAAGACGAACTTCACATGACTGTAGACATGAGATCAAATGACGTAATTTACGGACTTCCTATCGATATGTTTGTGTTTGCTTCACTTCATGAACTTGTTTACAACGAAGTATCTTTGTATCACGAGGAATTAAAATTGGGTGTTTATACTCATAACGCAACGTCGATGCACGTTTACGAAAAAGACTACGATCTTATGATGTTAGGTATCGAAATGATGTCCGAAGAAAGAATGAACGAAAAAGAAAAATTCCCGTTTATTCAGAACAAAACACTATATTCAACGTTTTGGTACTCACAAGACCAACACTTTTTCGAAAGGCTTGATGTCAAAGACTTCGTTAATTTTGTTCATAACGGAAATATGTTCCTACCTTTTGTCGATGCTCACGCGATTGTCGACGACATCATGGCAAACGAATTCGGTCGGTATACGTCAAATGAGTTCACTATAGAATCGATAATGCCTTTAGTGACACGAACTATCGAAATATTTAAACAGTTCGAAATTTCGTACCCTTGTAAGGATATGACAGACGAAGAAATATTCGATCGTTTCTACTATTGTAAAAACTATGTAGGTAACACGATAATGTCGACGACGTTTATCACAAACGTACTTCTGACAACAGGCGAAAACTTCATGAGGTTTCACGACACTATCAGGTCTTACACTGACTTCATAAGACCGATAACGAAGTTCGACGTATGTATCGCGGTACTTAATTCAAACTACAACAAAAAATAAAAAAGAGAAATAAAAAAATATGGAAAAACCGGAAACAGTTTTCGACGACCTTAAACAAGCTCAGTTCGAAAAAATGATGGAAGTCCTCGACGTTGCACTGGTTCAGATCGAAGAACAAAACGACCGATTTGAAAAAGCAAGATTTGATCTTTACCAAAGACAAATTTTGGAGCAGATGTTTAAGAACTACATCAACAACAAACACACTATTTTAGTAGCCCCGACGGGGTCAGGAAAGTCGCTAATATCTTTGTTATACACTTACGTGGTATCAAAAATGAACAGCGACCAACCCTGTACGATTATGGCAACCGATACGTTCCTACAAAACCAGTACATCGAATCAAACGAATTCTTTACCTCACACGTTAAAGGGTGTAGTTTTGCGATGCTTAAAGGTAAAGGACAGTACGAATGTATTCAGACACATACACCATACCCGCAAGGTGTTTGCGGAAAACGTAAGATTTCACCCGCGAAGGCATACGAAACAAAAGAATGTGCTTCGCAATGTACTTACGTTCAATCTTACATGGCTTCGATGTCTTCGAATATCAGGGTTTTTAATTATCACCTGTTTTTGTCTTACGCCAATTGGGTTGGTTCTCACGCGTTTTTAGAAGGAAACCCGACGGTAGTACTTGACGAGTGTCACAAAGTAGATGATATACTGGACGGTTTCGCGAATACCGAGATCGGCGCAAATTTTATCAAAAACATTCCGGCGATGAAAAACACACTAGATGTTATGAAACCGGAACTTGTTCCTGAATTTGAGATCGTGGCAAACAAGACCAAAGAAGCTTATAAAACGCTTATGAGATCGGTAATTCTCGGAGGTTCTACAACGGAAATGAAAACGAATTACGAAGAAATGTGTCGGGCTATCATGGAATTTTCAAAGATCGGAATCAAAATCGAAGAGTCGGAAGAGTCGGAAGAATCCGAGGAAACAGACGAGCCGACGACAGCAGATCAATATTTCTCGGTTGAAGAATTGGAACAGGCGGTCGAAGTAGAAGCCGAAGAGGTTAAAGATTCTTTGGTTATGTTCGTAAACAAGACAAAAGAAACTTATCAGAAGTTAGCCGACGCCGGAAGCGAACTTCCGCCGATGATTTCGACAATTTTTAGTTTCTCTGATTTCATGATTAAAGGGTATTTCCTTTTACAAGACATCAAAGATATTACGCCGGAAAAGTTCGTAATCAACTACAACAAAGAAACCAAGTCGATAACAGTCGCTAATATTTCAACTTCTGACAGGTTCAGAACTTTGATAAAAGATCACTTGTTTTGTCCGATTGTATTGATGTCAGCGACCGTCGGAAACGCCGATTATTTCGCCGAATATCTTGGAATCGACGCAAAAGACGTGGATATCATAAACGTTGCGAGTATGTTCGATTTCTCAAAGTCTCCGATCATTCCAATATTCCCGCTTATTTCGATGTCAAATTCGAACTTAGAAAATAATTTGGAAACTATGATGGTGAGAATTGATAACATTCTGAACGTCCATAGTAAAGATAACGGAATCATTCACACAGCAAACAAAAAGATTGCGACGTACATCATGCAGAATTCCGACAACAAAAGTCGATTACTCACGTATTCAAACGCGCAGGAAAAGAAAGAAGTTATAGAAAAATTGGAATCAGGAACAAATTACGTTATCGTCGCTTACTCTATGGAAGAGGGTGTCGATTTTAAAGACGATTTGGGACGTTTTCAGATCATTGCGAAACTTTCTTGGGCTTACTTAGGTGATTATATAGTTAAACGAAAAATGGACGTTTATCCGAAGTGGTATGAAATGACGACACTTAACAAATTGTTACAAACATTCGGGCGTATAAATAGACATATAAATGATTACGGAATCACTTATATTCTTGATTCTTCGTTCGGTCGCTTACTCGACAACATGGACGACATCACACGAAGCAGGGTAAAGAATTTGTTTTACGATCAGATCACCGACGATATGGTGAAAGATACATTCAAACGACCATAATTTTTAATATTTCTATACAGCGAAAAAGTTTTTTAAACTTTTTCGCTTTTTTATTTTGTAGTATCGAAAAATGTTGTATATTTGTACCAACAATAACAAACAACAATTATGGAAATAATAACAATGAAAGCCGAAGACATCAAAAGTATCAAAGATTTAAAAGTAGCTATCGAAAAACATAGACCAACAGAAATATTCAGACTTAGAAGTGTTACAGGTCATGAAACTAGATCAACAAAACTTTTCAGTGAAATTGAGTTCCACGAATTCGAAGATGAAATCAGTTTCTTTTGTCACGATACCGGAAGACAAAACAATCGTGTTGAATTCCGTGACTTCCTGACAGTTTTCGAAACAAGACACTTCGACGGTGTTTCTCACATTTGGGATTCTTACTATATCAAAGTTGTCAACGAATAAATCAAAACCAAATATTAAAATATATGAACCGACAAGAAAAGAAAGCCCGCGAAGTCTTATTGGCTTACGGAGAAATCGACAAAGCAATTTCGTTCACAAGCGATATGGCAAACAATTGTTACAAGACACTAAAAAACATGGCTGTTTTTTGGTACGAAGTAAAAAGGGAACTAATTTTCATTAAAAAAGGTAAAGCGATATGAGTAAATGTAAACTAAAAGAAAAATATAAAGGTGTTAGAAAAAACTTTGATATTCAGAAAAGTATTCACGATACACACAAACGTAGAGTTATCAAAAAATACGCTATTGCTCAGATCGGCGAACGTGTAAATTTTACTGATTTTTATTGCGGTTCGTATATTCGCCAAGGAACAGCAAGGATAATAGAAATTGAATTGGATAAAGACGGAAACCCGATATATCATATCGAAGATGTTGACAACCATAAAATGTATATGAACTATTCTGACAACTGGGAAAATAGAAAGAGGAAAGATTTTAACTATATTGTAACTAAAATACCTACAAATGTCAAATAAAATAATGTCAGCCGGACGAGGTCACGGAAAAACGAAACTAATCACGGACGCCACTAAAAAGCGCGAAGCGTTGTTGTCAGAAATGCCCGTTGGTAATGCTAGAGTTTACGCAAACAATATGCTGAACTTTTACAAAGGACACAAAGACACCGAACGCGTCGAGTTTTGGGAAACTGTTAAATCGATGATATGACAAGACAGGAAAAACATAACAAAATCAGTGAACTAAAAAAGAAAATTAATATTTGGAAAATGGACGACCCTCAGTCGGACGAAATATATTTTCTTGAAAAAGAAATTGAACGATTAAAAAAATAAAATTATGTCATTAAAAAACGAACAAGTAAAGATCACAAAAACATTTGATGAGGTTGCAAAAACCGACTTTCCAAAGACTGCCGAAGACCTCGTCGATCTGTTGACGAAAGTAAGAAAAGCAACTATCGATGAATGTAGAAGAAAAGTAACAGCTACACCACATTACGACACTTCAAATTCAACCGACGGTCGTGACGGTGTTTGGAAAGCATACATTCAAAACCCAACATTAAAACCGGACGAAATCGAACTTATCGCAGAATTAAAATTCTAAAAATAAAAGTGTAGATAACTAAACAAACAAATTTTAGTTATTATGGCTAACACAGTTTTTAGGGATAGTGCGGGCGAGATCATGCTCGTTACTACCAACCAAAGATTATTCGACGGAATAAACACGGGTCGAGTTCAACCCGTAATCGAAGGAATCCAAATCGACAACATGAAATTTAAACAGGTCGACAACTACAAAGCGTATCATAACAAATTACGCGACCGGATTCGAAACGACGATAATTGCGAACTACTGGACAGCCTTTGCACTTTCATTAAATCATCAAAAAATAATGAAAGCAGACGAAACAAAATTCAAAATACTTAACAGTAACTTATACGAGCATTTGTCGGGTCTTCCTATAGACCTGACGAATTATCGTATCACTTTACAAATTGCAGACGATTTAAACCGTCTTCCTATCGAACCGATCATTATCAAAGATACTGGAATCGGAATCGAAGAAATTCAAAAACATCTTACATCACCTACCGACACACCTTTCGAATTCAAAATTGTTGACCTTCCGTTACCAAGTATAAATCATGATTTACTTAATGAATGGACAAAACGAATTGAAACATATCAAAGGAAAGAATTCGGTATTGTTCCCACCTTCCAAGACTTACCGAAAGTCGAGCCTATCGACTTTTCAAAAGTAAAATTCCCAAAAATAGAACCTATCGACTGGACAAAATTCGAATGTCCAAAAGTCGAAATTAATTTGGATGCGTTCAAATTTGATAAACTAAAAGAAATAACAAAAGAAATTCTTAAAACGTTCAATTTTACCAAAGAAGAAATTCACCCGATCGAACGTTATTATCGTGTCAAAAAGCAACTTCGTAAAGAAAGACTTTTCAACCTCATCGGCATTCACGATGGTGAAACTTATACCGCTATGGACGGAAATGACTACAAAGTTATGTCGATCGATCGTCACTCGTTTAACGTTTACAAAATTGGTGGTGATTCAGTTCAGATTATCGGAAAGAACTCCGAGTTCGCGAACAGTCTTTGTTTTGTCTTCGACCCGTCGAGGACGTTGGAAATTATCGAACATGACATCACGTTAACAAAGAATATCATAAACTACCTTCAAAGTAAACTAAACAACAAAGATAAGTTTATGGAGCGCGCCCGTCCACACGCTATCGAAAAGACCCGTAACATGGTGGTTAAGCAACGAAAGAAACTCAAAAAACTTAAACTAGAATTATACTTAGAACAACAATGTCAATTTTAACAAAAACGCCCGTTTTAGCGGGTTACAGAACAAGCCTGATATATTCGACGGCTCACGAGAAAACACAAAAACTGATGAAGGATAACGATGTCGTTTTTGTAACACCCGATAACTTAAACAAACTTCGTGGTGTACTGAAATTAGAAAAGCACATGATATTTTTTGAAAAAGAAATATTAATGGAGAATTCCGGAAACATGGTCAATATGATCGGAAATGTTTTTGGAACAGTTCGAGGAATCAACTATTCTTATAACCTTTGTAAGATCGCGTCAAAAAACAAGTCGATCATTGTAGTAAGTAAGAAACAAGACGAACAATTCTACAAAACTTATATTCGTCAGATTTTCATAGACGAAATGGAACAATTATCAACATTTAAACTTATATTAAAATCATGGACAAAATCGCTTTAATGCACATAATCGCAGGTGTGATACTAATCATTGCGACAATCATTTACAGCCGTAAAAAATGGCGACTACAAGGTGAAGAAATATTCTGTTTATGTTTCTTCGGAAGTATCATATTTTGGTTTCTTTTCTTCATTACTATGTCTGTCGCTTCACCGAAGAAAACAACTGTTACAAGTTGGAACATGAAGCCGGAAATGATGAACGATAAATTTTTCGTAATGGGTTCATTCACTATGGGTTCAGGTGAAGTAAAGCAGGAATTAAGATATAACGCTTACGTTCAACACCGAGACGGTTCGATACACTTACATACGTTCAACCCATCAAATACAACGCTGAGGTATTCAGAAGGTAAACCAAACATTCAGGTTATCGACACACGTCGAGTTTCTACATGGTGGGAGGGTTACTATAGTAACTTAGAACAACAAATAATATTATACATTCCGAAAGGGTCGTTCAAGCCGACGACATTCGACGGAGAATAATAAAACACCTATGGTAACAGCAATCACACTAATTGTTTTGATGGTAATATCGTTATTAATTTCGATATTTGTGGTCACGCCGTTTGACTATACTTTTGATCGAAAAGAAATGCGTTCCAAATGGATTGGAAGTATTTTGTTTGGATTCGTTATATTTGTATTATCGTTATTCACTATCGGTATTTTTTCCAAAGTGTTTGGTACAAACGAGTATTACGAAAAATATAAACGAATTGAACTTTCCGCCGGATATTACTCAGGAAATTTCAAAGATAACAACAAAATCAAAATAATAAAGGTTAACGAAGATCAGTCGTTCAATATCGATGAACTTTCGACCGACGACCTTACAATCATTATCGGGAACGAAGATCAGATTTTTTATGAGATATACGAAGTCAGGTACTTCCGGTATTATCTTTATAATAAAACATTGCGAACGATTGGTCTTGAATTCGTAGATACGTTACTTTTCGACAAAATGAACGATAAAGTTTATGAATTTCCGGTAGGCTATGAAATGGTTGTACCAAAATCAAAAATAGATCAAATATTATGACAGACTCTTACGGTTTTTATACGCTGATTATATTATCGGCTATTATTTCAGTTATCGTTACAATATACTATTTTCAAAAGGATAGACTAAAGAACGAACACAGAACCACACAGATTGAATATATTTTGTGTTTGTTCTTCTGTAGTTTTATTTCAGTATTAATGGTGGAATGTCTTATCATTGTCATATTAATGGATTATACTATGTTTAGTGAAAAAATGATGACGTTTTTTAATTTAAAATAATCAAAATCAAAAATGAAAAAGTTTTTAAAGAACCTCAACCAAAGGTTTAAAAAGGCGATATACGCTTTTTTCAAAGAAGAAATTAACAACTATGTTGGTGTTATGGATAGGTCAATCGGTTTCTTACCACCAAGGGACGTTATTGTAAACAGAAGTCAAATTCCAACAAAATTACTTACATTCGCAGTACAGATCGACGAAAGGGCGATGTCTTCCGGAATGGGAAACAACCTTTCATCAATGATCGAACGTTCAAAAGAATCATTAATTCGTGAGATCATCGACGGTGATTACATCAAAATCGATACACAACCACTGATTTCCTCACAATATTACGGACGTCACGAGATTCGCGCGTCTGTTTACGTAGGTAAGAAAAGTTAAAAAATGTTAAAAAATAAAATTATAATCCGAATTCTTTGTGAGTTCGGATTATTTGTTATATATTTGTACCAACAAAAACAAACAACATGACAAAAAGAACAGCATTAGTCAACAGAATTATGAACCAAGGTAGAACATCAAACGGAAATGTTCAGGTTAATTCAAAGGGTGTTAAGTACAGATACGATCATTACGTTTTAGATACACCGAGTGTACACGACGTAAGACTTTTCGAAGATGCAAAAGTTGAAGAGTACGGAAAGAAGCCAAGTACTAAACTAAAGAAGTCATTATTCTTTGACAATAAGCAGATAGTTTGTCAATATCCGGTTTTCGTTGGTGAGTCAGTGAGATCGTTAGGAATGCAAGTTTTAGTAATTTTACAATAATAACAAATCAAAAATATAACATCATGGAAAATAAAAACAATTCAAAAGTAGGGTATGTAAATTTCACTATAACAGGTGATTATTACGAAAATATAATCAAAGAATCTTTATCGTCAGGAGAATTTAAGATAGTCGAGCAACTTTGTTTTGACGCCAATCTTCCAAACGAAATGATTAAAAAAGTATTCCTTTTACAATTTTCTATGTCGGGGTCTTCTGCCGATAAAGAAGGAATCAATATTCAATTCTTTGACGAGTCGCCGGAAGACATCGCAGATACCATCATGACGGGTATTCGTTCGGCGATGGGAAGCGACTTCATAAAAAGGTACGGTCTTTTGGAACTTTGGGGTAATTCAAGAACACTTGACAATCACGAAAATAAAGAACAGTTCGGAGTATTCAAAAAGTATTTCACAGCCAAAGAATTTTCGAAACTTTTCCGTGCTGAGGTTTTAGCACATTACGGGTACAAAGAATATAAGAATCTTTCTGAGGGTTCAATGTTTATGGAGTCGGACGAAAGATGGGAAGGTGTCAACGGTGTAGTAACTGAAACAGGTTCGTTTATCCGTTGCCAAAGTCAAGACCATAAGGAGTTATTTCCGGTTCTTTATATGATGGGTATTACCGACACGTCCGACGCTTACAGAGGTGATAAAGATAACGATAAAACCGTCCATATTTCGAGTAGTTCAATTTCTTGCGGGGCTTATTCGTACGCAATCGAAATGGGTTCAGGTGAAGACGAACAAATTCCGGACGCGATATACAAGAGTATTTGGGATTGTGACGTAGTAACTCGTTTTTATATGGGTTTCAACAAATATCCAGTACACGCGCAATTATTCACATCTTATGTTGACAAGCACCAAGGCGGTGCAAAATACGGTAATTTAATGTTTCTTAAAAACGTAGCTTCCGACCTTTTCAACGAAAGTGTTAAACTTGTGAACTTCTCAAATAATATCGAAGACATTACGACCGATCAAGTATTCGTCAGAACTTCGCCGGAAAAGTCAATGGCGGGAATACTGAATTCAAGACTTTCGACAAAAGCCGATGTAGATTCCGCAGTGTCAGAGATTGTCGAGGAATTCGAAGAGTTCAAAAATGTTGTTAAAGGTAACAAATTAAATTACTTCTTTCAAGACTATTTGGAAGGTAAAAACGGAGTTGCTAACATGAACTATCAGAACGTAGGTGAAAACAAAATTTTAGACCCTGAAAAGAAGCACAGAGGTGTAGACTTCCGCGCGATGGTTTCAAAAAATCAAGGTGATGTAGTTGCCGGAAAGATTTCGACCGAAGTACTTGAATACGATCTTTCAAGAAAACTTGAATCTTTCATGAAAAAAATCGTAAAGAAAGTACAATCAAAAATACAAGTTGAGTTCGTAACCAACGAAGACGAAACCGAATTGACTATCGTACAGATCAGGATTTTCAAAGAAGTGAAAGAACTTAAAGACAGAATCGGCGGACATACAGAAGAAGTCGTAATGATCGGAAGAACATTTAATCAACCTTATGATTACGATCACAACTACAGAACCGAAGTAAAAATCGAAGATATTTTGATCGTCGACTCAGAAGCCGACTCACGAGAATTAATCGGTAAAAAAACACTTATCGTGCGTGAGGACGTCGACTTCTCACACGTACTAGCATTATCGGTAACAATGGGAATTCCTTCGATATTTGCTGTACACGTCGACAAAGAAAACTTACAAGAATTTAAAACAGTCATTTTCGATATGAAGTATCGCGAAGGGGTTGTTTATGGTAACAGAAAATAAAAAAATATCATCATGAAATTATTAAAAGTAAAAGAATCAGACAGGCGAAACGATTATGATAGTATCGAAGTCGTTAAAATTGAATCAGTTTTAGAACTTCCGTACATAGAAACACTAATTTATAAGGGTGTGGAATCGATCATGAAACAATCAGTAAATTCCGGAGAACCACCATACAGGTACGATCATCTTCGACCATACTTCAAAGGAATTGAACTTGCGTTGTTTGTGTACTGTTTAGCTATGCCGAAAAAGTTTGCAATGTTAAATCCTGAACTTTTCAGTAGGTATACGAACCCACTTCTTTTGCTCGGTGAAGCTGTCAACGCTTATAAAAACCAGTTGGTTAAAATGTTCGAACTTCGTGGACATATCCTTATTAACGTTGAAACCGGAGGAATGTTTTATATGTTAAGCACTACAGAGATAGTCGAAGAATCAGACATCGACGCGTTTCCAAATGAAAAAATGACATTAACAAATTACACAAAATCTCGTCATTATCCTTACGAACCTTAAAAATCAAAATAAATTATGAATATCGAAAACTTACAAAAAATGGTAGAATTGTTGAAGACCATTGAGCCAAAAAACTTCGACATGGGAAAATATAGAAACGAGTGTGGTACAGTATGTTGTATCGTTGGACACGCACAACAAGAATTTGACCCTAACTTCGAACTACTTCCGGAAGAAGACAGACCGGAAAATATTGTGGAACTTTTGGATGGGTGGGGAGCAATACCGGTATTTTGTGACTGGTCAAAGATTTTCTTCGGAATAGGGAAAACAAAAGTTGTTGAAACCGATCATACTTGGAATTATCTTTTCCACAACATTTGGGAAGAAGACAACGAAACAAACACACCTCAACACGCGATAAAAAGACTTGAAAAAGTTATCGGCGGATATAAACCTGTTGATGTAAAGTATGAATTCCAAAAAGAAGCCGGATATATTCCGGAGGACTACGGTATATAACTAATTGACATTTTGTGCGTATTATACAATTAAAGAAATATTAATATGCACAAAATTGTTTATCTCGATACCGAGACGACCGGACTTCCTACGGAGGGTGCGGGGCTTGAAGTTCAGCCACATATTTTGTCTATTTCTATTGTTGTTGATATGTACAACGAAAAAACACGGGAATTTACCGACGTTGAAGAATATGAGTTATACAACAAAGAAGCCGGACAATATGTAACAGAAGAAGCCAAAAAAGTAAACGGAATCGACCTTGACCATTTGGAAAAAGTCGGTATTACACAAGCAGAAATGCAGGAAAGAGTTTTAAATTCGTTGAATGGTGCTGACTTAATCGTCTGTCACAATACAAAATTTGATATGCAGTTGGTTTGGTTCGACGCTATCAGGGCAAAAAACAAATCTTTAGTTGAAAAGATTTTAACAACCCGAAATTTCTGTACTTCGATAAATTCCCGATATTTTTCCATTAACAACAAAGGTGGTAAACACATGAAACTTGTTGAGGTTTACAAGGAACTCAACGACGGACAAGAATTCGACGGACAACATAACGCATTAGCTGATACATTAGCATTAAGGGACATCGTTCGAAAGATGATCGTTTCCGGTGATGTTAAACCAAACCAGTTGACCGACACAGCTAAATATACATACATTAATGTGCAGGTTAAGGATGGTAAATTCCATTCTGATGCGTCGAAAATTGATATTAAAAATATGCACCCGATCATTACCCGAACCGCTGTAGACAACACGGTCGACGAAATGTTCAGGGAATTACTTCCTTTCATTGATGACTCCGTAGTTTTATTCTTTACTAATAAAGAATCTTTGGAAGACTTCAACCGTATGATTGCCGGAACTGACGTTCGATCGACGTTTGGTTTCAGATTAGCGACAACACTAGATATGGAAGGAAAATTCGATTCACTGGAAATGGTTAAAAAACACCATGAACAACATGAAAGAAAGTTTTTTAAACCTTTCCAAATGATGAAAGATAACGGTCTTTATTACCGTTAAAATTAAACCCGATCATACACTGATCGGGTTTTTTGATACATACTTAATAAACGAAGTAATAATATGGCACTAATTGACGTTGTCGCAAGGTCTTTTAAAACGACCGAATCAGCGATTCAAAACCAAGTATCGGGTATTACGTACACCGACATAACAGAACCAACATACCTTGTTTTTGAACCAATATTTAATTTTAATATGCAATCGGGTTTACTTGCTGACGAAAGTTACCAAAATTCAGCCTTAGCATATCTCAAAAGAGTTGGTGAAAATGCACGATATGTAAAACTAAAAAATGGAATTTCTTCATTACAAACTATACTCAACGACAGCCCTTGGATATTCGAGAGTGTTACCGGATTTCAAGAAACCTTAGACGCTGAAATGGCAGAGGTTGAAATATTAGATCAAAGGATTCATTTTCAACTTTGGGAAACCTTGGATATGAGGGTTTCAAATTTCATTCAAAGTACGTTCGATGCAATTTTTGACTATAACGGGCGTATGGTTGAGATTCTACCGCGTAATTTGCAGGAATTTTCAATGGGTCTACTTATCCATGAAGTCAGAGTATTTTCAGACCCTAACGGAAACGTTAAAAGAGGTCTTAACCAAGGCGAAGACAATTCCGGACTTTCTGTAATTAAAACAAATCATACTCTACTAAATTTCGGTAAATGCAGATTCAGACGAAGTACAGGAAACTCTTATTTCTCCGAATTCTCAAACGTTGAGGTTAATCAAGCAAAGGTAAACCTTGACATCGAATATAAAAGACTTGTAAGAACACATAACTTTAATTCATTTGTTCAGGAAGTTGTAATCGCGTCCGAAGAACCAAACAAGAACCAAACCCAACTACAAAGGCTTACCAATCCATTAAATAACCAATTGGGTGATTATAAGGGTCTTGTTTCTTCTACTGTCGACAGTGTGGCGAATATAACTAGAGATAACAACTTTTTAAATATTGATTCATATTCCGGCGCGGGCGCGTCTATGCAACAATTAGCGAACCAATTAGGAATTTCAAGGTCTGTTGCGGGCGGTGTTATAAGTAGCGCAAACAAGGCTATTAATGACGCTCAGACGTTCGAAAAATCGTTCGGAAACTTCTTTGAAGAGGATATGAAGAATATTACCGGATTCATTCCAAAAAGGCTTAATATTAACACGTTCGGTGAAGCTATCGACAAATACTATGAAGCCTTAAAGAATCCGGCACTTTGGAGCGTTGTCGATACGTTATCAAGTAACCTTAAAGTAAATCAAAGACGTTCAATCAACATTTATAACGAATAATGATAGACTTAACAAAACTAATGGAACTACCACACGCCGAGGTTATCGGCGTCGTGGTTGGTAACAAAGACGAACATAAACAAAGTCGTTTACAGATCATGATTCCAAATTTCAATCATAATGTACCAACGGCGGAACTTCCTTGGATTGAAAAGTCCACGGCGTCGATAAACAATACACTTGATGTTCCGGCTTTAAAAGAGACTGTTTACGTTACTGCAACAAACGGTCAATTACGTTGGCGACACATGGACTTTTTTGATAAGGAAGCAATGGACAATTTTGTCGGTGATGATGATTATTTAAAGTCGCTCGTAATCGCTTATAAAAACCTTAACAAGTTTTCGTCAAACGGTCATTTTTATATCGGTTGGGCTGATACTAAAGGTTTTCAGGTAATCAAGGATAACGGTATTTTTGAGATAAGAAAAGATAATTCAATTCTTTCATACAACGGGAAACAGGCGATTCACATCAATGAAGACAGGATTTCCCTTGGTAGCGAAAACCAGTCGAAAGAACCCGCTGTCATGGGAGATCAAAATAAACTTTCATTGGAAATGTTGAACGATTCAATAAAAGCACTTGCGAACCTTACTCAACAACACATGAACTTAATCGCTATCGCTTGCGAGTCTTCGAACTTCACTAAACATCTTAAACCGTTTGTTCAGTCTTACGGTCAAAATTTCAAATCAAGGGCTGACACATTATACAACCAAAACGATTCACAATTCCCGAAGACGCTATCAAAAATAGTTTCTTTGGACTAAAAATCAAAATATGACAAGACATGAACTAATCGAAAATATAATGGAAGTAAGGCGGTTAAACGAACACATAAAATTTAACCGAATATACTTTGAATTCAATGATATTATTTCAAAGTGTCTCACAAAATTTGGAAAGATTGATGATAAATATTCACTTTGTATGTTGAGCGCACACCGAACCGAATATTTGTACAAAGGTTATTTACTTTTAAAGTACATAACAGACGAAAAATTCATGAATGAAGTTGACGCACGAAACCCGTATTTGTGTGAAATGGAAAACGAAGTTTATAATTATCCAAAAGCACTATATTATACTGATTTTACTAAATTTGAACAAAAATATGAAGAACTTCACCAAGAAACCGAAGACCAACGGAAACAAAAAGACCGGAATCGGTCAACGTAAATCGTACACAGTACCAACACTTTCGAGAGTTCCTGACAAAGAAATTGACAGAAAGTACAAATAAAATTTGCAGGTTACGAAAATATGTTTTATCTTTGTAACCTGTTAATATAACAACCGGAATCTTTATTCCACAAATTAAGTTTAACAATTTAGAACAAGAGTTTTAAATCAGGGTATTTTTTGTTATAGGCTACCCACCTAAATTATTTTATTATGAAAAACATTTTGATAGCAGGGATGCTCATCATGGGAACATTTTTATTCTCACAATCCAAATTCACGGCGTCATTTTATTCCGACAAATACGAAGGACGTAAAATGGCGAACGCTCAAACATTCAGACAAAGCGGTCTGACTGGTGCGTCAAACGTGTACAAACTTGGGACAAAGGTAAAAGTTACTAACCAAAAAACGGGGAAATCTGTAATTGTTACGATCACTGACCGACTACATTCAAAATTTAGTCACCGAATTGATCTTTCAAAAACGGCGTTCAACGCGATCGCTTCCTTAAAACAAGGTGTTGCAAACGTAACAATCGAAACTATTTAAAAATTATGGAAAAAATCCGAACTAATATTTGTTAGTTCGGATTTTTGTTTTTATATTTGCAACATAAACAAACGAAAAAAATAAAAAAAAACATTATGAAATTTACTCACAGTAGAAGAGACTACGAAGACGCTTGCGAGCAAAATATTTTCTATAGTCAATTACTTGAAAATCCTACGTTAACAGATGGTCAAAGAAAGTTTATAAATCGAAGCCTTGTTAAGCCTAGAGGAATTATAGACACTTACGAAAGCGAGGAAAAAGAATTTAAAAAAGTTCAGACTATCACTTTCATATCAGTAGTAGTTAATATCAACCCTGATAATTTCGATAGACTTCAACAATTATGTAAAGAATCAACGATATTGACTTGCGACTCAAAAGGCGAAAATCTACAGTATATGAAAAACATTTACAAAAGTAGAGAAACTGAAAATTGTTATTATGGTTATATCGGTGAGTCTATCGAAGAATCCTACATCGAATATGTTATGATACCAGTTCCGGTAAATGAAGTTGTTTTAAGAGGATTTTTTGTTGAAAGTGCTATTAGTCAAATAAGATCAAACTTACATACAATATCAAACGAATTAACTAATTTTTGGGAAATCGGAAAATAAAAATAATATCATGGAAATAACAAAAGAACAATTCGAAGAAAGTACACACCATTTACGTGAACTAAAAAGAGTAAAAAGTACATATATTTCTTCCGACGACATCTATATCCGTCAGCAGATAGAAAAACATAAAAATGTTATCGAAAAGTATCAAAATCAAGAAGAAATAAAATGGAATCTAACCAAAGCAATGACTTTGGAAGTCAAAATAAAAATTACTTTTGATAATATGGAAATTCTCGGAAAGTTGGCGACTTACGACAAAGTTATGAGAATGTCAGAGAGCGACAGATATTTCGGAAACTATTACGCGCCTTATTACTCAGGAAATAAGTTTTGTGCTGTTTCCGCTTCCGATAATAAAGTTTATACAGTCACTTACGTACACTACAGTGTTGACGTAACTTTCGAAGACATCGAAAATATTATGGGTGAAGGTAAGTACGTCAACGCGCCGGAAGCTATGAAGCTAATCGCCGACACTTACGAAGAAAGGTTCAACAACTTAGAATATTTAAAAGAAATTTAAACACATCATGGTAATAGACACTATATCAAAACTTGACGACTATAGAAGCCAAAAAGAAGCATTGAAGGCATGGAAAGAAGAACAAAAACGAATTATTTCCGACGACACACACCAGTCGATCAAATCGGCGATGTCCAAGACAGTCGAGGACAGAATAAACGAAATCGAACAATCTTTGGTTAGATATATCAAATCGAACCTTCATAATATATCGACGTTCTTTTCATACAAAAGAATCGTTGAATTCGATCACAACGACCGATCAACCGAATATTATAAACGTATATTAGGTTTCGAATATTTTATTCTTTCCAACGGAACTGTTCAGAAAATTTCAGCACTTTCCGAATACATTAAACCAAGTTTCGAAAATCATAACCTAAAGAAAGTCGATATTCAAATCCACGGTGTTAAGGTTATTTCAATGTACACAGAACATTACATCGATACTGAGGACTACACAAAAGACGAGTTTTTAAGAAAGATTGGTTTTTTAGATAAACACTTCAAAAATGAAAATAATTGAAAATAAATTTGGTAGTTTAAAAATAAGTTGTATATTTGTATCAGAAACAAACAAATAAACAACAATCTTATGAAAACATTTGCAATCAGAGTAAACACACTAAAGCAGTACAACGAAATTGCTACGGAATTAATCATGGCAGGTTACGGAGACGATCAGGAATGGAACGAAAGGGTTTTAGACGAAGATTTCTTAAACGAAAACTTCAAAGATATTCAGTTCTTCATTTATATTGATATGGCAAAATATTTTTATCTTATGAACACAGTTCCGGCAAGTTCCATCAAGTTCGACAATGTTCAAGATTTTTTAAACTATCAAAAATAATCAACTATTATGTTAGTAAAAGTAAAATATAAAGGTAAACCGGACATGAAGTTCAAAAAGAACCATGAATACACATTAGAAATGCGTTGTAATACAGCGTGTATTCAACTGGACTTACTGGCATTTTCCGGATTTAAAATTCTTCCAAATCCAATGACTTACGCAAGTATGCCGGAATTATTAAAGGATTGGTCTTTCGTAAAATAACATTCAAAAATAATATCAAACAATATCATGGAAAAAAGCAATAAACAACAGATCATCGAACTTAGTAAAGAAATCGCAAGACTTAACGAAGTTCTAAAATATACAAAAGAAGAACGCGCGAACGAATGCGAATTCAAAGTAGGTGAACAAGTAAAGGTGTTCAAAATTATAAAGAATTATCGAACAGACCCGCCACAAATACAACATGAATATTTGGGTGAGGGTACTATATTAAGTTTCGGTGTCGACAACGATGGTGAATTCTACTTCAAAAGAATTCAGAAGATCAAGAAAGACGGGACACCTTCAAAAACCAATTATAATGATTGGGATAATTACCACGTAGAAAAATTACAAAATGGATAAAAAAATAAATATCGACCTTTCGAATCTACCTAAATCAGTTCAGGACGACCACTTGCGCGGTATGAAATTAACTGGACATACCATAAAACACGAAGGATTAACACTTCACCAAATCGAATACACTCAGGTAATCAGGGTTAAAGGTGAAGTTTTAGCGAGTGCCGGAAACATCGGTGGATATGTTCAGACGTTAGAAGGTATCGGCGAAAACGTTTATATATCACCTGAATCAAAAGTAATCGGAATTCGTAACGAAATAACCAACACAGCTATAAAAGGTGCTTCACTTGTTACGAATTCAACACTTGAAGAATCTTTTGTAAATAGTTCAAGTGTTATAAGTTCAAAAATAACAGGAACTTCACTGGAAAAATCTGTTATTAGGTGTTCCGGTGCTGAAAATTGTACACTCGAAGACTCGGTCGTCGTATATTCAGAACTAAAGGAAGTTAAAGGAAGGGACGCAAGTTTCAGAAGATCGGATATTAAATACACGACGACATCAAGTTCACATTTTGTAAGTGCGATACTTGGTAAAAATAATTTCACTGTTAATCATATTACAAATTCACAAATTTATGAAATTGAGTACTTTGATGGATTTAATATTGATGGTGCTGTTATCGAAGATCATCACGATATTTTTGTGATCGAGCGTATCGGTTCGCGTGGTGGTAAACTTGTTCTTTATACAGACTTTTATAAAAATGTACTTGTTACCGCAGGGTGTTTCAAAGGAACTGATAAGGAGTTCAGAGAAAGAGTCTTAAAATTTCATGGACTCAGAAGCCCTAAACATTACAAACAGTATCAATTAGCCTTAGCCCTTGCGGAGTCAACCCTACCACGTTGGAAGTTTAAGAAGCTTAGTTGGTGGCAAAAAATGATTTACCCTTTCTACAATTTTGGTGGTACTTCTTTCGATACAACAAATAAATTGAATGAAGAACTGTTAAAAAGTCGTAAAAAACGTTAAAAAGTGTTAAAATTTCTCACATTGTTTGGAATGTGAGAAATTTTGTTGTATATTTGTATCAACAAAATGAAACAATAACAAAACAACAAAATATTAACATTATGGAAAATTTAATTATCATTACGTCATCATCATTAACCGCAATATTCATGGTAGTATCTTACCTTAGAATCGGTAAAAAATAATTATTAACAAACCAAAACATTCTATATTATGGAAAATTTAATCATCACAGAAAAACTGATTTGTTCAGTTTTAGCAGTAGCAACAGCCGTCATCATGGTAGTAAGCTATATTAGAGTAAGAAACAAATAAACAACATAAGTAATTATGAGAATAAAAAATAGGGCTGAATACGAAGAGAAAGTATCAAAAAAGAAATATTTCGAATCGATTTATAACGAAGCCGAACGTAAAAACGACATTACTGGTATGAAGTTTTTAGAAGGTAGTATTAAAGACATTACCGACGAACTTAAAGAGTATGAGGATGATTTAAAAAAGTCCGGACTATCGAAAGTACTTTTTAACGTTGAGGTTACAATAGACCCGAAAAAGTTCATGTTATTTCAAATAAACAAAATGTTGGGACTATGTGGTATTTTAACAAAGTCACACCCGATAAAGGTTTCTACTGATTACGGTATCGAATATGTTTCGTCAACTTCTTTGTTTATGGGTCGTGAAAAACAGTTTACAACACTTAACGGCGTTTCGTTCAAAGGTGGTGAAGACGTGGAAATTCTTTATATTTACCTCAACTTTCCGGTGACTGTCGAAGACCTCAGAACATGGGAAGAGTCGGTCGAGTTTACTTCTGTTAATCCTGACATGGGGTTAGACACAGAGATCGAATTTTTCAGAGAATTTTTATTGAAGAAAGTCGAAGAATGTGTGAAACAGTAACTCAACAACAGTTCACGTACTCGATGAGGTGTCGCCGACACTTGGAGTCGATAAAAGGAAAAACTTTAGGTGATTATCAGCCGGATGAAGTTCAGTTTATTGACGACGAAATTCAGAAACACACGGCGATTATAGAGACTTATCGTAAACAGCAGGAACAAGACACCGGACGTCGGGAACTATTCACCATGCTTATTCCGGTGACTTTGACACTCGAAAACTATCAAGAATTACACTGGAATAACGCAGTTGGTAAACTTTCAAAATTCAAAGTTAAAGGTACTGACGAGATCGTTTATTCCGACGAAGTTGAACACAAGGTCGATATTGATTTCCCGTTAGGTTTCTTTCACGCAGGTGGAAAGATCGTCGATTCTATCATTATCCCGAAGTCAGTGACAGTTGGTGAACTCAAAAAAGTCATGGGTTTCGTTGGTACTGATTTGGATATAAATAATTATACTGACGTTTTCGAAAAATCAATAGATTATTTAAACAACATGGTCAATAACCTTTATTCATGAAACGAAAAATAAAACTAGGTTCAGTCGGTTCGAGGGGATTCCTCGACCGACTTTGTGTTTATAATTTCCTCGATCTTATATACACAATGTTCGACGTAGAAGTAATGATCTCCGGAGGATGCAAAGAAGGTGCTGATAAATTATCTGTAGACTACGCAAAAACAAACAGGTTTGAATTTACTGAAATTTTGGCTGAATGGGACAGGTTCGGTATTATGGCAGGGAAAATCCGTAACGGTTGGGTTGTCGATAACATAAATTTACTTGTTGCTTTTTGGGACGGTAGTTCCGGCGGTACTGGTGACACTATCGAAAAGACAATTCAACAAGGTAAAGATTTTATTATCGTTCAACCTATTCAAACAATTTCCAAAGGTATATCAAATTTTAGTGATAAAGATTGTTTTGTTTTCTTTGAAAAAGGTACTAAATATGAGTTTATTAAGAAGGCACGATCAATCGACGTACACAACAAAATGATTATTCACAAAGACGGGAGCGAGTACAGGCGTTACAAAAACTTGTATTTAATTCACTATAATTCAAAATAAAAACTATAAATATAATAACGCACTCAGTATCATGAAATTATTATCACAATTTATAAACGAAAATTCAACAATTCATTTTAAGTCTAGGATTATCGACGGAAACAAAATGCGTTTGTTAATTTACGTCGGTGAACAGAATACAGGGAAAGCCGAAGCAACCGTCGAGAATGGGAAAGCAACGATCACATACGTAAAGCTTGATGAATATCAAAGAGGTCGAGAATATGGGAAAGTACTTATAAAACGTCTTTGTTTAAACCTCATCAATGAAATGAATGTCAAAGAAATTACCATAAAAGTAAATGAAAAACACGACATACCATTGTTTAAAGGAATGTTGGTAAATATGGGATTTGATATAAACGTCTTCGGAACTAACGAAGCAATATTCACGTTACACATAGAATAAAATATGGGAAAGGAAGCAATAAAAAAACTACTCGTTGAATTTCAGAAGAAAGCGAGTGAACAAGCGTTTCAAAAAACGTTCGACGTAGATATAAGTAGTTATGATGTCAAGGACGTTCAAAGCGTTTTAGCAAAAACATTCTCACAGGCGATGGCAGATTCCGCCGGAGATATGTTCGATATTGTCGACAAAATGATCGACTTGAAACTGGCGACCGCTACGGTTACACCTATGTTAGTATCACCACCAAGCGGAGGAACTGTCACCGGAAAAATATTAATCAAAGGAAATTAATAAAAACATAAATTCATGTCAGAAACAAACCAAAAACCGAATAATGAATGGGTTAATCAGCTTGACCAAAAGGCTGTACAATCACTATTCTTAAACGAGACTGTAACTTGCGCAAAAGATACTTACGAAAAAGCGTTGGTTCAATCCGGACAAGCAAAGGACATTAACGAAGCGAAGACCTTCGAATCTGTTCCATGTTCATGTCCAAAGTGTGTCAATAAATTTTTATAAACCCTTAAAACAATCAAATATTATGGAATTAGCACAATATTTGTTCGGCGCGATTTGTGCGGGTGTTTGGGGATTTCATGAATGGAAACATCAAAAATGTAAGGAAGACGCACAGAGTTTACACAAAACTATAACAGACGAAAAAAGCGAAATCAATTAATTGATTTCGCTTTTTCTTTTTTATACCTCGCTCGCTGTTCGGCGTTAATTCGTTCTTTGTTCTTTTCCCGCCATTGTCTTCGATATTCGTTGAACTTGTCAGCGTCCCTGTTCTTTGCGTATTCTTTTGTTTTTTCCGGATTTTTCTTTCTCCATTCCTTTGTCGCGTTAACTCGCATATTCCGGAATTCTTCGTCTGTCGCCCGCCTGTTGTTTTGGTACTTGTTTCGCCTATCCAAATCACAACGGTCACACTGGTTTAGAACGTATTTACGAAGCTTATTCGATACTATAGGAAATTCATTAATTGATTTTATTTGGTTGCATTTTTGACACACCTTTGTCGTTTCTTCAATTTCCGTGAAGTCCGCTTGCTTTTCGGTGAAGTACTCGTATTTTAGTTCGATCATGGACTTTCCTGTCAGGATATGATCGTGAGCGACGTCCATGTAGTTTATAGGGTCGACGCGTTTCGCCTGAGCGATCAACGCGTCGTATTCCTGTTGTGTCATATATTAAAAGAAAAATTTAGCCTTGGTTGCAAGATCGTTTAAAATTTTCACAGATTCTTCACTACTGATATTGTTTAGGAATGATTTGATTACTTCCGGAAAAACCATTGTGTGTCCTGATTCGTCGAAAGCTATCGCAGTATGCCCACAAACAGAAACCGTTTTTGTGATAAGACTAACTTCTGCAAATAACGCAGATTTAAGTTTTCCAATTTTGTTTCCGAAGAAATATTCGCCTTTTTCTGTATAAACTGGTGCGCTGATTGTTTCAATTCTGTTGCTCATAATTTTGTTTGTTTTTGTTGGTACAAATATAAAACAAATATTCCGAACCCACAAGGAATTCGGAATATTTTTTTATGAAAACATGATAATTGGTGAGTCGTCGTCGTCTTCTATTTCTTTTCTGACTTCTTCGATTAACTTCGCGCCCCTTTCTTTGTATTTTGCCGGATTTATTTTTATGTTCCCTGGCATTTTGAATTCAAAGGTATCGATAATAAAGTCGATAGCTTCCAAGCAATGTCCTACAACATAACGAACAAAACGATCATCGTCGTAAAGGTCTTGAAGGTGTAGACGTTGTCTTACACTCAACACAATATTTGACGCGTCAACGTTTGATAAAAACCTCAACATTCGATTATTTCTATTATATTTGTGTCGGTATTTTTTTGAAAATATCGAATTAATATCACCCTGTGAAAATATCGCCAACATAGAATCACCTATATGATCGTAAAACCTGTTAGTGTACATTTTGTTAATACTGTTCATCGCATAACCACCTACGTTCATATTTGACCATGCTGACGCTGTCATAAACATGGTTTCATATCTAAATGCAAGATTGTATGAATATGGCATAGCACCAAGAGTAACAGCACCATTAACCCCGTGAATTTCGTTAACTGAAATTATTCGCGGTGGCATACGGTATTCTAAATTGAAATGTCCGTTTCTTCTTAGTTTACTGGTGTCGACTAAATACCATAATTCTTCCGACGCGTCCTCGCAGTGACGGAAGTACCATTCGGAACACTGTTCGATAATCAGAGGAATGTTATCGATAGGTACTTGGAATGGTAATTGACCGGAAATTGTCATGTGTGCCTTAATCTTATTTAAGAACCTCATGTCTTCCGAATATTCATCTTTTAACGACTCTTTGGAATATATTTTGTCGATAATAAATTCCTTAGATATATCGTTATAGATATTATCCTTATTACTCATATTAAAACGTTTATATATAATATATAGTAAAAAACAAACTTCTTATAATGGCTACACAATCGAAAAATATTAACGATTTTTTGGGCGAACTACACAAAATGTATAATATCGGATTGAAAAATCAGGAACTTATACAAAAGGCGATGCTGTCTACGGATAGTTACGTAACGGTAGATGTCCCAAATATCGACGGTTCAGGAACTACACAGGTCACAGTACCTTCATTTGCATACATTCAGGAGCAACAAAACGCGATGAAACAGAACATCGAAGCAATGTCAAAATTGCAGGATGGTTCGGGTTATGCGTCGCTTGTTGATACAGTTGACGGAAAAATAAGACAGTTGTTTGAACTTTCACACAACCGTTTACCGTTCATCGGCGCGGGCGTGCCTTCCTCAGCATACGCGGAAGCGTTCGTCGATGAGAAAAACAGTATATTAAACAAGCTTTATTCCCCGAATGTTTCGTACGCCTTGGATTGTACCGAACTAATCAAGAACTATTCAAGACAGGTAAAATTAACAAAACTTAATATTGCGTCTCACGAACTTTACGCACAACACGAATCGGCAATCAGACAGTTGACCGACTTCGAAGACATCAAAGCGTATCTTTCGAGTAATTCAGTTAAGTTTGATGAGTCCGAAACAATCGAGGACGTAGAGTATTACGAATCGAGATATTTCGGAGACTTCTCAGTACTTAATTCAGAGCGTAACGAAAACGGAACGTTTACAGCCCGTTTGGACACGATAAATTTTTCTGACAGGAAAAACGATGCGAAAATGTCTAAAGAACTCGTAAAGGGGTCAAAACTGGCTATGTTGTCACAAAATACACTTTTCAATGTTCTTGATGTTAACGTTTCCACACAAACGGTAATACTTCAAAGAATTTACGGTTTTGATGAATTGATCGTGGGTGTTAGTAATCTGACTTATGTCGACGATAACACAAAAAGAAACGTTCATGTTCCGATAAGGTTTAACGAACACATGGTTTTGTTTATTTCAGCAACACACTTGCAACACGGAACGATGTCCGGAAAATCAAAACCGATCTTACTTTCATCAAAAGAAATTATGATTTCGGCAGGTGGTGAACTGGTTACTGTAGATGACTATATCAAAGCGTCAAACGGTACTGATATAAAAGTTCTTTTACAATCAATGGTTTCACAGAATTCCATACCTCTGAAATATGCGATAACACCTTCTAAACCTCAGATTGATATAAATAATTTCAAAGTTGTTCAGATCAACAAACATATTGTTGAAGGTTCGGAAGTCGAGTATATCAAAAAATTATACTCTGAACAAAAGAAAATCGACGGTGAAATGAAAATTTCTATCGATAATATTTCCAGTTACAACAATGTATTAGAACAATCTAATTACAAAAACGAGTCGGACAGGAAAGAAATTTCGAAGAAATTGGAAAATGAAAAATCAAACTATTCGAGATTACAGAAAGAATATAGTACGATTATCGGTGAACTTTCGAACAAAGACATCGGTCTTTATGCGACCACTTACGCGCCTAAATACCGCGCCCGTGGGTTTTGGTCTATTCAGGATGATATGATCTCAGAATTCACGAGAAATCAAGTAATTTTGGCGTATCGTGTACAGTTCAGATATGTTTCAGCAAACAATAAAATCGCAAATTCTGACAACTTCTCTTTATTCGAAGACGTCAACGGCGAAAAGGTTGAATCTACCGGAAGTTTTTCAGTATGGCAGGAATTTGTTACACCACTTAGAAAAAGAGTAATTAAGCCGGACGGTACTATCGTTTACCTTCCAAACAATATCGCCGATGCAAATCAAATCAATTTGAATCAACTTGATATTGCGATACAGGAAAACGAACAAATTGATATAAGAATTCAGGCTATTTCAGAAGTAGGTTATCCAAACGTTTTGGTTCAGTCGGATTGGTCGGACACAATCAGGGTAGCATTCCCGCCGGAACTTACGACCGACATCGATTTCGCAAAATTACAAAACGAAGTTAGAGAAGCAAAACAACAAATCGAACTTTACGGACTGTTACAGAATCAAGGATTAATCCAACACGTTCAACAAAGTATGTCTATTCAACATACATATTTTGCACATAACGCAGGACAAATCGATTCAGGCTTCTACACACCTGAATTAAACAGGATTCCGCTATCAGATGAATTAATAACGTTAAGACAAGATATTGCACAAATAAAGAATACTATCATCGGTAATTCTAATACGTTAGGTGTTTCACTTGTCGACGGATTCGGAAGTACTTACGCAATTACTAACAACAGTACTATTGAAGTGTTCGCCGGATATTACACAGATCATGCGACCTTAGAACCTAAAGGTGATGTTATTGCATTCCAAATGTACATTAAATTATCGAACGCAGTTCAGAATACACAGATTTATTCACTGAATGCCGGAGACGGTTCGGTGGTTTCTGATAACCCGATGTACTCAAATGTACCTGTTGGATATTTGCAGGATGATGGAACAAACGTTTTACCGCTTGGAACACCTCAAACAAGGGCGCAAATCGCTTATTTAAGAGAACGTAATATCATCAATAACGACGATCTTTACGTCGATAATCCGGCACTTGTCGCGCCTTGGACTAACACTATTCCGGCGGGGTCTATAAACCCGTCAGCAGGTGAAGCAGAAAAGAACGTTCTACACATCAACGGTTCTAACATTGAAAGAGTAGGTCTAAACGATTCAGACAACACGTCGTTTATTGCGATGTCCACGAGACACCCGCAGTATTCACAAAACACGTCGAATGCTGAAATTAGACAATACCTTCAAAAACTGACAAGGTTAATGACATTCCCTGATGGCGGTAAACAACTTAACGCACAAACGGTAGCGGGTGTTGAAGAAACGAAAGTGATGTTTGCAATCAACGATCAATTCTTGGTAGGTGAATTAACGACGGGTTCTTATCTTACTTTTAATTCCGTTACAAAATCACAATTGAAGGTTGCCGGAAACGCGATCGATAGTTTCAAAGAAGTAACACCGAACGGTGATGTTCTTATCCCGATTCTTTTCCAGTACCGTATGACGGATGCACTCGGAAGAATCAACGGTAAACCGAACGTTACTGATACCAATATCACTTATTCAAACAGAATCGGTATTGATATGTTGATAAACGGTGTACATACTAAATTTGACCTTGTTGTAAGCGCGAAATATACACCTTCGGCGTTGAACACTAACAACATTCCGAAAGTAGGAAATACCAACACAAACAACGGTAATTCTATGTCATAAAACATTCAGGTAAATTGTAGCCATTTTTACCAACCTAAAACCTCATCGATAATCGGTGAGGTTTTTTAATGTATAAATAGAACCTAACCAATTAAAGCAAGAATATGGTAATTCCAGTAAAACCACAACCACACGTCCACGAATCCGGATTAATCCACCAAATTATCAAATTATTTTTAAATGATATTATCGGTAGGAGGGATTTTAAATTTTCAGGTTATGGTCACTATTACAAACAACATGAAACTTACAACGCTCATACACTTATTATTTTTGATGAGTGGGGTATGTGTAAAGAAGATAAGTTGTTGTTAATAGAAGCCTTGGACAAAGCGAAGAAAGTAATTAAAGAAGCTTATGTTAATTTTGAATATGTTTTTCATGACGGTTCTCACTGGGATATGGATTTTGAAGACATATACGGTCGTCATGGGTTCGGTATGTGGGGTGAATGTAAGTATAAACCGGATGATTTAAACGATATACCTTGGTATGTTAAGAAATACGGTAAATATACGGAAGAACAAAAGGCGAAAAGAAAACAAGAGTTCCACGAACAAAGAGCAATAAACCGAGAAAATAACCAAAGACTTTTTAACTTTTTGGAAGAACTTAAAAAAGAGTATTCGGAAGTTATATTCAAAGTAAAAACAACACTTCAAAAAGAAGAGGGTTCGGTAAGTTGGAGAAAGCAATATACAAGACAGGCGATAGAAGCACATAACGTGTATCAAACTGATGTTTCTATTTTGAATATGAAACTTATCGAATACAAACAGCGTCCGGAAAACAGATACTTAATAAAATCGATCGAAGTATTTCCGATGTCTGTCAGGAACTTCGACGAAGATACAAGCGAATACAAATTAATATACGATACAAGTTACACAGAAAAATAATTTAAAATTTTTATCCAATCCCTTGCGGGGTTGGATTTTTTGTTATATATTTGCAGTAACAAAATTAAACAACAACATGGAATTAGCAAAAACATTCAACAACACGACAGATTTTTTCGAAACAATCGAATTCAATTTTAATGATCTTACAATGGCATTAAACGAGGATGATACGATCACCGCGACTTACGAGGACTTCGACGACGTTTTCGAAATAAAAATTAACGGAGAGTGTGTTTGTTCAACCGAAAGTATCGAAGTTGCATTGGATAAATGGAACGAAACAGTAATTTTTTACGAAGAACAATTTCAAGACTAACAATCAAAAACAAAATATATTATGGACATCATAAGACAAATGACAGATATTATCGACAATATCAAAGGAGAATACCCTAAGTGTAGTATTATTCTAAACGAAGTTAATCAGGATGCAGGAACTTGTTTTCATGCTCACTTGGTAGATGCGCCGATCACTGAGATTGAACCAATAACCGAGAAAATGAATTTGTTGAAAAAAGTAACGTATATGTTTACGAAGTTTACAGTTTCACCATGTTCAATCGTTATGCACCCCGAAGACCTCATCGGTAACACGGTTTATTCAACAATAAAATAATAATATTAAATGAGTACAACACTAATTTTCAATAGAAACAGGAAAAAGTATTTGGTTACTGACGACTTTAACGTAATTCTTGAAGCAAGGGGCGCGACTGTCGGAGATCATAAAACAATGTTACTCTTTAGTAGAAACCATGCGTTAAGTGCAGTACGTGAACGTTGGGTAATGGAAAAAGAAATAAAGTTTGTTAAATTCGATTCAGTCGAAAATAAAACAAAATTCTTCAATAGGTTGGAATCTATAATGGAAAAGTACGACGCTAGTCCGGTTCTAATCTATGGGTAACTACAGAAAAGATAAACTTACGGTAGGGTATCACAAGAAACAAAAAGATTTCGTCGTAAGCTATCCACGACCGGAGGACGGACACCTTATCGTAAACCATTTAGTCGGTGACGTCCTCAAATGGGGTGGTATTCTACAAAAGGAAAAAGACCCAGTAAATTTCGAAATATTCAACCTTATCAAAGAACTTGATCGACGAGGTTACGACACAAAAACATTAAAATTTGAAATAACATTAAAACAAAAATAAAAATATCATGAATCAATTACAATACTTAAAACAAATTCAGTCAATTTTAAGAAACCCGAATCCGGACAGTTTAAAAAAGTCGCTTGCTGAAACACATCATAACAACGTTTTTTCGTTGGTAATCAACGGAACAGAATCCGGACAACTGACAAGAGTCTTTATCGCCAAAGGTAAATTAAAACCGTTCGAAGTTCAGTTACATTCACACAGATACCCGATTAAGCTGACGACAATAGCCGGAAGTATCAAACACTTTGTTGCGAAAGAAGTCGATAATGACCCGTATAGATCAATTCACAAAGCTACTATAACATCAATACCAAGTGAAGGAAAAGTACTTTCGAAAGGTTCTGACAGGTCGTTGGTTATGTCGAAGTTTGAATATAGATCACCGCTTAACGGAGGTCAATGTTTAAAGTTCATTGACGATGTAGAAATTATCATCGATGAATATCCACTTCCTGTGGGTTCTACGGTAAATCTGAAACATTCAGACGTACACACGATGTCATGTAACGCGGGTTCTATGTGGATTGTAGAGGAACAAGGATTCCAAGAAGATTTCTCGATCGTCCTTGGTGTGCCTTTCACTACCGACGGTCTTTACAACGAGCCGAAGCAGTTCCAAATTAATGACAATTTTCAGGCAGTTTTAAAAACAGTGAACAAATTAATAAATGATTACGAAAATATTTTGTAGATTCGAAATTAAGTATTATATTTGTAGTATTAAAAAATAAGAAATTATATTATGAAAAAACAACACAAAATAGTTTTTGATAAAGCTTCGAAATTATTTCCAATTCACTACCATACTTTTAAAGACAAGATCAATGATCTTATCAAAGATATGGAAAATTCAACAAACGGTATCAGTTTCCTTGGTAATATTGAAAGTTCTGACGTTTATTTGGATGAAAAAAACACAAAGAATTCTTTAATGTATAACGGCTCGTTACTTGTATGTCATAAAATTGATATCGAAAGGGCAATTCCGGACAACGAAGAATCTGTAATTTCGAAGATAACTTTTACAGTATCAATCGAAGACACACCGAACGACGGTGTTTTTAATTCATTGTTTGATATGATGGCGTCTGACGACCCGAATTTCGATATTAACCAAGTAGCAATGTTAAGACCTTGTGGATATGGTAGAAATAATTATAACGGTACTATAACGTACGTTGGTATTTCATGTTTTGACCTCATCGTTTTTCCTTCAAAATCCGAAAAAGATCAGTACTTAGGTAGAAGAAAACAAGTTAAATTAATTAAATCTTACAGGTAATGAACAAACTATCAGACGAAAGACTATCTTTCACAGCCCTTTATATTGGACAAACTGTTATTAAGAATACTTTGACCGGACGTTATACGCAGAACAGCCCGAATATGTGGAAACTTATGTCAGACGACCCGAAGTGTGTTTTTAGACTTGAATTGAAAAATTTAAGACTTCTTACGGACGAAAACTTGTTTATGATTTTCTATAAAATACATAACATCAAAATAGGTGCGCACAATTCGAAGATTAAGCGAGATAAAGACCTTATCCATATTACACATTTGGATGCTACGATCAACCACGAAAGACACGTTTGTATCAATTGTGATTATGGTACTTTCAATTGTAATACTCGATTCTATCCGATGGTAGGTGAAGAAGACAAGGAAACGAAAAAATATAAAGTCAATATCGGTGAAGTTCAAATGACATCAAGGGTTATTCCTTGGACGGTCGTCGACTATCTGAGATCGGAAGGATTCGTCCTACCTTTCAACGACAAAGGAATTCGCGAACTTGAAAACCAAGGATTCTTTAATTACGACGACATGTCCTCACCTGATAGAAAGTTCGACAACCTCAAAAATAATCCGAATATTCCGGAATCTGTCATAAATTCGGCGATCGGTGAATGTGAATTCTACAATCACACACAGTACCAAAAACTAGCGATCGGAATTGTTGGTGATAATATCGCAGTAATTAAATCGAACATGAAAAAAGTAATCGATATTAAGAATAATACAAACAATTCTAAAAGTATAATGAAGGAATACAAGAAGGACGCGAACGAATCATATAACAAAACAATTCGTGAATACGAATCAAGTTTAAAAAATGAAAAGAAATTACTTTCTATGTTAAATCGTGGACTTTCAGTAATCAATTATTTGCACGGACAAAACCCGACGCGTGCGTTATCTGAATTTTTCAAGAAACACGACAAAAACAATGTTATTGTGATTCCAAACATCAAGGAAATGGACGCAGAATCAGAAATAAGAAAATACATTTATGAAGTATAGAATCGCGCACACAAGGACGACCGACGGACTCGGAAACGTCAAGGAAGAAGGATTCTTTATCCAAGTGAAATTTTTGTTTTGGTGGTTCAAGTACTTTTCGAAATCGTGTAGTTCGGTAGCAAAAAAGTACGAGGGTCAAGCAAACGAAAAAGATCACGGAATGATTTTGGAAAAGTTCGCCTTTCTTTTTAACAAAAAAGAAGATGCCGAATACCATTTAAACGAATTCGTTTTGAATAATCCGGTGATAAACCACCACGGACACAAGATCGAAAAGCGACTTTCGCACGACTTTAAAATCGTGTTCATCGACAAATCGTGGAAATTGTCGGAAATCAACAACTACACGAATTATAAATTCTCTGATTCGCTCGTTTCGTTACAGGACGATATCAGCAAAACAAAAGTTAAACTAAAAACAATTAAACCATTATGAGTATGTCATTGGAGCATTTGGAAACAAACAAAAAGAATTGTTTGTTTACAATAAAGTATGCTAAATTACAAATAAAACTTACCAACCGATTCGGAATTGCACAAAGATTCCTTTCACAAATGGAATATTGTAATAAAGTTAATCGTCTTAACCGCGTTGAGTTAAAAAACCTTTGGATTAATTTCCTAAAAAAGATCGTTAAAAGTAAACAAAGAGGTTTACAGAAAGCTATCGACGGGACTTCCGACTGTCACGAAGGAGTTAAAGACGCGTTCGAATTTGATGAAATGATAGTTTCAGAATTTTTGTGTTCGTTCAAAGTAGTAACAACCAAACAGATAAAAACAGTAAAATTTTAAAATACATGGGAGGACTAAATATAAACCCATATTGCTTACACGCAAGCAGGGGTATAGTTCCGGTAATAATCCGGAATCAACAATCGATTATTTCGTACATTCAGCGAGTAATCAACCAATTCAAAGAGACGATTAACGAAGCTGTTTTAAGCGAATGGCAGAAGAGCGCGTCCAATCTTTACAAGAACTACATTAAAAGCCACATCAACGGGTTAAAGATTCTTAAAAAGATTTTGACCGAATATCAAAGAGGTCTTTCGCTTATCAAAAACGACCTTTCTAAAGACGAAGCAGTCGTAATCATCGCAGGAATACCAAACGTGTTATTTGCTACATCAAACGATCTTTACACAGACTCAGACGTCGGACTTCCTTTCATCTTAAAATACTTACATAACATAAAACTGGTATATGAAAATTAAAATTGGTAAACAAGAAACATACAGACACGTAAACAAAGCATTTATTAATGCTGAGTACGGAACAAAAACAGAAGTAAGCGGAAACAGTATAATTGAACTAAAATACGCACTGTTACCAAGGACAGCCGTAGACGTCCACGGTAACATTTACTTTATATGGTTTAAAAAATTCCTTAAACTTTCCGTGTTTTCTTCCGGAAGGTGGAACGAACTCGAAAATTTTGTAGCTGATGAAAATTCGTTTACAACCAAATAAGAGTCATGATATCGGAGTCACGCGACAGAAAAAGTCTTTCGCGTGGTTTCCTACAAAAGTAATGGATTATTTTTCAGGAAATTTATATATTATTTGGTTCAGATGGTTCATCAAAAATCAAAAATATTGTGAAGTTCCGGAAGGTGCTTATCTAACGAAAAATAAGTGGGTTACTTGTTCAAAAACATTTAACGCATGAAATTAGATACATTACTTTTTAGTAAATCAAACATACTATAAAAGTAAAAGAGAAAGAAATATGATTATAGACGTTTTATACAACAACAATGTAAACTCACAAATCGTGATGTCTTACATTAATGACAAAATGGGTGTTGATCTCATGCACTTTAACGTTTCCGATCAACCTCACCAGTTTACTAAATTCGTTTACACACCTTATGGTTACGACGGATTACCAAATTATGTGAGTTATGACGGACGCCCGACCCACTTGGAATATGCAAGTAGATTCAATAGATTTGATCTAATGTACTTCATAAACAATTTACCGGAAGAACAAAAAGAAAAATTGTTAGGTTTTAAACCGATAAAGTTCTTTTCTTTCGATATTGAAACGGAAATTCAAGACGATTTCCCCGACGCCGAAACAGCGAGAACACCAGTAGTTTCGATCGCCCTTTGTGCCGACGACGCGAATCTTTCAACAAGGGTAATGACTATCGACCCTATTACCGAAGAAGACGCGTTGAGAGCCGAAAAAATGGTTCAAGACTACATCAAAGAAAATTATGACAAAAACTTAACTGTAGATGTCAAGTTTATCCAGTTGGTAAACGAAGAAGATATGTTGAAGAAATTTATCAAAGTTTATCGTAACATTCCGGCGATTGGTGGATGGAACTCAGACGGGTATGACTTCCCGTACCTCATCAAAAGAATGGCAAAATATGACATGGATATGAGAAGCGCGTCTTTAGATGCCACAGTAGACCAAAACGGACTACCAAATCATAAACTAAACATTGACTATTTGGAACTGTTTAAAAAATATGATTATTCCTTACGACCTTACGAAAGTTTCAAATTGGATTATGTCGCCGGAAAGTCGATGGGACTTAAAAAGTTGAGTTACGAAGGAACTTTAAAGCAACTTAGAGTCAACGATATTGCGAAATTTCTTGCTTATAACGCAATCGATACAATTATCGTGACGTTACTTCACAGAAAACACAACTTACTGAACGTGTTAAACGGTCTTGCACTTGTTACAACACTTCCGATGCGTCAATGTGGTGGTGCAGTAGCACAGGCGGAAGCGGTAATGTTTAAATCTTACTTAGAAAGGTTCTACGACAAAGATCAGAAATTTATCGTATGTCCGGAGCGTCAGGATAAACCGTTCGAATTTGAGTACGACGGTGGATTCGTAAAAGACCCAACGCAGAACCTAGGGAAATACATGGCTTGTTTTGATTACTCGTCACTTTATCCGTCAGTAATGCGAACGATGAACCTTTCACCAATGAACATTTTAAAAGGTGGTAAGATTCTTTCAGAAGCAGAAAGAAAACAGTATTATGGTAATTCCGATTACGTAATTTCTGCACAGGGTCGTTTATACGACAACAGAACGACAAGTACATACAAAGAAGTACAATCGACTTTATACAAGAAAAGAAAAGAATATCAAGGTGATATGTTCTTTTACTTAAACAAAGTGTATTTCGCTGTATTACAAGAAGAGAAAAGACGTGGACTTATCGACACGATTTAAAAGAAAAATCGATAAATAATTAATAAACAATATTTTACAAATGAATAAAGAAACATTCGCGATCAGAAAATTAAGATCATCGTTTAAAAGAGTAAAGACGTATTATTCCGATAGACTGGACAACGCACCCGCGTTGAAATATTCCGCGCTTGGTCTTGATATTATTGACGAGAGAGAAGGACAAGAAGGATTCGACAAAATTGGTCTTACAGCCCTTATTTTATTGTCGGAAGCACTTTCCCAGTTTTACCCGAATATCAACGCACCTAACGTACTGGAAGAACACGCAATAAATGTAAATCAGGCACTTATCCAACATGGTGAAGAATTCAGTTTAGACGTTCAGGAAGCGATCGAAAGTATTAAAGGTCTTGGTCTTAACCTTGAAGCAATCCACGAACTTGCATTGGGTATTATCGCAGGTGCTGAACTTCCGAAGGTAGAAAAACCGGAAACAAAAAACGTTTATTTTGACCCATCGACAGCCGAAGACTTTCCGGAATTGGAAGGAACTTACAAAGTAGTTGCTGACGGTGTTATCGGTTTACACAACCTTAAAGAATCTGATATTATTATCATTGGATTTGATGAAGCAGGAAAAACAGTTGAAGTAATCAGAAAAAATATTTTCGACGCCGAAGGAAACCCGATACCACTATTGTTGGAAGCAACGGACACGGAAGGTGCTGACGGAGCAGAAGACCCAAATACTGAAACTGTTATCGAAGGTGTTACCAGTTTGGGAATAGTTGGTCTACTTGATGAAAACGACCTACCTAAAAACCCGATAGCTAAAGACATGGACGAAGCTATCGAAAAGGCGAAAGAGCAGGAAGGTGAAGGAGCAGACTCGACAGAGATTAAAAAATATGACGTTGAAAATGGTGACGATTCAGACTTGGTTAATGCTTTAACTGAAACAACTGATAGTCCAGTAAAAGAAGGAGCAGAAACGACCGATGTAGAAAAATCGGAAGACGAGCCTGTAAAAGAGCCGGAAACTGTAGTGGAAGAGTCAAAAGCACCCGCTAAAAAGAAAAGAAGTTCAAAAAAATCTGATGCTGATACGATCGCCGATGAGGTAATCGACGAAGCAACAAAAGAAGCTGACAAAATCGCTGACGAAGAGTCAGGAGAATAATTTTATAAATGGTCGGTGAATAGCCGACCATTTTTTATATTTTCGATTTGGTTAACTTTTCGACATTAAGAATGTAATATACAATTAAGAGATAATAAAAAATATTTAACAAAATTATGAGTACTAAACTAACACTAAAAAACGTAAATGTAAACCAATTAATCAAGGTTATCGAACCCGCGTTAATCGTAGATCAAAAGATCACACTTAATATTGACGTAACAAATGGTAAGATATTCGGTGTTGCAGGTGGACACGATAAATATAAGTTTTGGTCTTCGGAACTTTCAACAGTGTGTGAAGATTTCGAAATGTCCGCGGACTTTAACAAAAATTTCATCGTGAAGATTGTTATTTTCAATACGAAAAACCTCATCGCAACAATGAAGATTATCGGTGAAAAAATTAACATCGATGTGAATGTAGAAAGTGCATTCGACGTTTACGAATCAACGTACCTAAAATTATTCCTTGATAAACTTTCAGTAAACTTCGCGTGTGCGCCTGTAAACGTTCAGCAAGTTGACTTGACAGAAGAAGAAAAACAGGAAAAAATCGGGGAGTATGGAGATACATATAAATTCAATTTACCTGTTGAGGTTCTTACAAGAATCAAACAACTTTCTTTAGTTCAGACAATCGATCAGAACATGGAACACATCAATTTAGAAAGTTCTGAAAACGGTAAATTAAGAGTATATAACGACGTGTTTGACGTTGAAATGGATAATATTGATGTTGATGGAATGCCGACAAGAGTATTCAAAACGAGTATTTTCCAGTACATCGATAACGATAATTATGACGCGATCATGTCGAATATGCCTTCAGGAATTCAAAAGATTGTTTTACTATCCAAAGATAGAGACATTCAGTTCGTTTGCTCACTTCTTGTAAACTCTGATTCGTTCGTAGACGAAGAAGAAATCGCGGAAGACTTTGACGCATTCAGTAACTCGTAATAGTATTCAATAAAATTTAAAAGGTCGGTCGAAATTCGACCGACCTTTTTCACTGAGTTAAGAACCAAAAAATAAAAAATGAAATTACAGAATCATACTATTAACGAAAACGGTGACATTATTTTCGACGGAAAATATAATATGTCAACACTACATCTTTACAGCGACGAAGAATTAAAGATCATCAAAGCAGGTGGTTTGAAATGGTCTGATATTAATCAGTCTATGTCAACATCACAAAAAACGATGATGAACGCAATATACGGAGCGACTGCAAACAAACATTATTATTTTGCGTCGTACGAGTCAGCCGACGACATCACAGCAGAAGGTAGATTCTTCATTCACCTTGGAGAAAAAACGATCAACGATTACTTTAAGAATGATTGGCACTTAGACAAAGAACTTCACGAACATTTGAGGAATCACGAAGAATTAAAGGATTCTTTCGCAGACCTAAACCAAGAAGTTAAACAGCTTGATAAACGTCGTGATTATGTGTATTACATCGACACCGATTCACTTTATGTTACGTTCGAATATATCATGGAGTCGATAGGATTCGACCCGATGAAAAAAGCAATGTATGCCCGATTTATTATGGAAATGAACGCGTTCAGGTTGAAAGCACTTTTCCACGAAAAACTAGGAAACGTTATCGCAGATCGTCAGGGCGAAAACTTCTTGGTGTTTGACCTTGAAAGTATTTCCGAATCCACGGTATTTGTAGTTAAGAAAAAATACATCATGTCACTGAAAATGGAAGACGACAAGATTTACGACGACCCGTTGAAACACATCAAAGCGAAAGGTCTTGAATTGGCGAAGGCGTCAATGTCAGAGGTTTTAAAGAAAATGATTAAGTACATTATTACGTTACTGTTTAAAGAAAAATTGGATTCCAACAATTACAAAACGTACATGAGGTATTTGTTTAAAGAATTTTGTAAACTTCCGATTCAGCAACGTTGTGAACTTGGTAACTGTAACACGTATGAAAAGAACGTAATAAACGATACTACAGCGGTAGAACTTGTCAAGGGCGCAACATCAAACGTTCGAGGTATGGCAAACTATAACTTTGATCTAAAGAAACACGGTTTACAGACCAAATACGAACCAATTAAGGGCGGGAAAATTGCTTGGTATTACACGACTTGTGAGCGTTATTCGTACGCATTCCAAATCGATGAATTTCCGGAAGAGATCGCACCACCTATCGACAATGTTCGTCAGTTCATGAAATTAGTCGGCGACCCAATAGCGCGAATTGTTACGTGTGCAGGTATCGACATCAAAAACCCACTATCGTCACAGACTTCAATAAAAATTTGATAAATAGTATAACGTTATCATAGTAGGTTTAAATATTGATTTAAAGTCCTATAAATTCGTTTATGGGACTTTTTTATTTCCACTATGATAAATACTTAATAAAAAGAACAATATTTAACTTATGAATAACAAACATTTAGACCCTAAAGGATATTCAATGTCTCTTTCAGGGATTAAACCCGCGAGTTTGTCCGGACAGAATTTTATTAACGAAGCTGTAACATTCATCGCAAGAAACCCGTTTACCCATAACGTTGCAAACAATATCATTGACCATGCGAGTAAGATCAACGATACAGCGATTCAAAATTGGGCTAATCTACAAAGAAGCCGAATCGATGAGTCTATTATGTCGTTTCAACTTGGTATGATTTGTGAGTCAACAAGGTACAATAGTTCAACTGTATTCACTTCGTTTAAGAGCGTTGCGAGTGAACTTATTCAAATGTCAGAAAGTGACATCGTAAGAGCGGTGGCAGTCGACGGAATTTTGGACAAATATTCTGTAATTTCAGAAATTGGTACACTTATTGCAAAGGCTAAAAACCTTTCATTAGCACAATCAGGAATCAGCGCGAAGGCTTTAACATGGGCGGATAAATCCAACCTTAAACCAGTTATCACACTTACAGCACAAATCGGTGTAGATGAATTCTTAGTAGGTTTTGACGGAAACGTTACGATCATTATCAACGAATCTAACGGAAAAGTAAGATTAGGTAAATATTCCGACGTTATGGCGTCTTTAGATACCGAAAGTTATACAATCGACTGGGATGGATTCCAACAAAGCTTACAAAGCTTACAAGTGCTTATGAATTACTATGATGTTGACGCGCAATCGTTCATATTTAACGTAATTGGAAATAAGATCATTTGGAGACTTTCCGATAATGTTGTGATGCTTAACGGTGAAGAAAGATCATACGAGGATTTAACACAAGTAATTTTGGCGAAAGCTACAGCAGTTTCAGGTAAGACAATGTCACCAGTTCCGGACGATTCTGACGCTTTATTCTCGGCTTTATCGATTCTTTGGAGTGTTAGAGAAGCGTTGACGTTATCTGATATTATCGCGTGTTATCCAAACGCAGACGGTAATACGTTCGTTCTTGTTAACGAAAACAGAGAATTAACGAGCGTTAGACCTTACACGTACACGACACTTTCAAAATATGGTGCTACTGGTAACGTAATGTTATCAGAATTTGACAGCTATACAGCATTCTCAAAACAGTTCTTAAACTCTTTCGTTCAAAACACATTGAACAAAGTTTATGAAGCTGAAATCAAGGCGGAAAACGCCTTCATGATGGCAGTATTGACAGCGAATCAAGTATCAAGCGATAACATTTTACGTCTACAGGAACAAAAAGACGCGTTGACCACTGCAAAGGCGACACTTCCGGCAGGTTCTTTGGAAGAAGTAAACGCAAAGATTTTGACAATCGACGACCTTATCAAAAAGAACGAACTTAGTATCGTATCTGTATAATATAAAAACCCTGATTATTTCAGGGTTTTTTGTTTTTGTTTACCTAACTTTTTGAACAAACAAACATACTATACAATTAAGAAAATCATTCAATATGTCTACTACTAATAAAGAAAAAGCACCAAAGAAAAAACCATACCTGAACAACGCCGATATTATGGAAGAACTCAGGAAGTCACACGAAAAAGACCAAATGACGGACAAACTTGTCCAAATGATGTACGTCCTTATCGATAGAATTCAGCGTAAATTATATTACACTTACGATGAGGTTCGAAAAGATTGTCGCGCTCATGCCATGATGGTTGTAGTTGAAAACTGGCGAAAATACAAAATGGACAAAGACAACCCGTTCGCGTATTTCACAAGAACTGTTTTTAATGCACTCGCACAATCATGGAACAGAAACGAAGATACAAAAGGTCATATACATATATCATTGAATGCGTTCATTAACAACGACGCAGATAAAAGCGAGTAGTAATTTTTTTCATATTTTTTATTTTACCCCGAAATTCTTTGTAATTTCGGGGTTTTTTATTTGGTAGTTTGAAATATAGTTCGTATATTTGTTATACAATAAAACAATAAACAAAATGGCAAAGTACAACAACAAACAGTTTTCAAACGAAGAAGGTGTATTCCTTAGCCCAACATCTAAAAAATGGGTGGTTGTAGTTAAAAACACAAACATTCCGATGAGGGGTTGTAAACCGTTTATTTCACTTGGTCAGTACGCAGACAAAGGAATAGCCGAAGACCTTTACAACGATCACAAAAAGAAATTTCCGGATTAACCGGAAATTTTCTTAAAAATAATTTGCAAGTATCGAATTTAATTCATACCTTTGTAACATCAAAAGATAATGAATGAAAAATCCTAGATTTTGGTTAGAGTGGGGACACCACTACAAAGACCGTGAAATTTATACACTTAAACTTATGTTACTTAAACACGTAGCATACGATACGGAGTGGGGGTTTGTTAGCATACTTACGTTTGTGGACGAATACGGACAGATTTTCCAACACAGAACAAGAAAACAATTTCGTGTTACTGTAGACAATCACTACACGATCGAAGGAAGGATATATCATTCAGAATTTAGAGGAAGAAAAACAACTTACATAAAAAGACCAAAATTTTTAAAAAATGAGTCATAAAATTTTAAACATAAACATCACTTCGGAAAGTTCCGTCGGCGTTCATGCAAAAGTAGAATTCGAAAAACCAACGTTTTTCGGCGGTACTAAAAAATATACGGAAAACTTTTTCTTAGAATATATTTTCATTCAAGGAAAAAAATCACTAGCAAATAACGCTACACACGTAGACACTGGACAAGGTTACTGGCGAGGGTGTTACAATTATACAGATATGATCGCAAAATTGATAAAACATATCATGGAAGTAACAACACAGGAAGGAAGAAAAGACGGAGCAATCAAAATAAAATAACCAACATGAAAAGAATAACAATAAAACCAACAAAACAAAATTTCAAAGTAGGAAAATCAGTATATTTCAAGTCAGGAAACTTCGAAGGATTGGAAGGTCTTATCGTCCGCGTTGACTGGCAATCGGTACACCCTAACGCAATATTCGGATATTACCACAAAGTACAACTATCAAACGGTAACATCGGGTATGTTGAAAAAATGGAACACGTTGAGGTAATAACCGGAATGTCTTCGACAGCCGACGACTTGGAAAACTTTATTCCCGATTCAGCAAAATTCAAAGGAAAGAAAAAGTATATTGCTGTAATACCATTTAGACCAAAAATTTCACCAAAAATATTTGTAGATTAAAAAACTTTTCATATCTTTGTAACAACAAAAAATTAAAACAATGGATTTCGAAAAATTAAGAAACTATCCGAAAAGGGAAGACGTAAAAAATACGATAATAAACAAGTTCTATACCAGTGACGTTATGTACTACCTTGGAACGATCGCAAGTAGTGTAATGTACGATACCGGAAGAACAGATCGCGAAGGACTTCACGGAGGTGAGCCGGAAACTAAATTGGAATTTCATGTACTTTTACAGATCGAAAAAACTTTGGATAAATTCGAGGTTGCCCCACTTTCTGAAATGTCTGAAATTTGGGATTATCACTATAACGAAGCTGATAAGTTTTTGAACGAACTTGAATTCGATGAGGTTCAACTCAACAGGTTCGAAAGTAGAAACATAACAAGTATTAATTATTTGAAAATACTTGTTCGAAACTTCTTCGATCACATCAAACTAAAAGAAGGATTTTAAAAAAACAAAAATATCAAAATAATGGCAGAAAAAGTACAAACACTAACCCCCGAAATCGTGGAAAGTCTCGGATTTCAAAGACTACCGTTCGGAGAAACTAAAGAAAGATACATCTATCGATACATTATCGAAGTTGAAAAAGAATTCACACCGATAAACTCAAAATGTTTTAATATATCTTTCAGACTGGAAAGAGACTATTTTAACCATGATAGATGGGTAATTGAAAACATGGGAAGACGAAACACCGACGGTACTGTATGTGAAAACGTCTACGACTTCGCTGATATATTGGCGTTTGTTGCAAAAGAAACCTATGAACTAGGTAAACGCAACATGAAACAACAATTAAATAACATTCTAAAAGTTGAATAAAAATGGGATATAGACCGGACGAACAGAGTATCGAACAACCCGCCGACAAAATTATCGAGGGTATCGAAGAATTAGAAAGCGCAACAAAAGAGCGTGAGCAGTCTAACGAATGGAAGCAATCCCATATCGACGAACTTAAAAAGATCAATAAAAAGCTTTTTAAGATGAAGTTAAAATTACAGAAATTAAGGAACTCAACATGGTAGTATATGGATATTGAAAAATTAAAAAGTTTACGTGAACTACTCAAAAAGATAAACCCTTATAAGTTCAATATGAGACAGTATCGGAGTGGTAACGATGTTACGAGTCATATATGTAATTCTGTAGGTTGTATCGTTGGATATGCTACAGAATTAGACTCAGAGAAAAACATAAACAAATTTAGAGGTGAATTCGGAAATATAAACTTTGAAAGGTGGTCGGTAGACTTTTTTAGAATTGATACAGAACAATGTATTTGGGATTATATGTTTTCGGCTAAATGGGCGGATTTTGAAAAGACGAACACACCTCAGCACGCAATTTATAGAATAACGAAGATTATCGACGGTTATAGACCTAGTGTTATTAAACTTGAATTTCATCAAGAAATTGCGATAATGCGTGAATGTAACGGAAATGTTTTTGCTCACTGGAAACAAAACAAAGAGCGATTTTTAAAAAATCAACCAATACATGAACCAAAACAAATAATATGGACGTAAAGAGACTACAGGACTTACAGAAACACCTTAAAAGTGTCGATAAAGATAAATTCCGTATAATGATAATACGGACACCGAAAGATCGTAAATTACATATCAATACGGGCGTTACTGACATCATAGGACACGCGATCGCCTTAGATAGTCCGGAAAACGTGGACAAGTTCAGGAACTACAACAAAGAAATTCGTTTCATCGGTTGGGCTGAACATTTTTTCGGATTAGAAAAATTTACAAACGAATGGAATTTTATTTTCAATATCATTTGGTGGTATGAAAAAGAAACCCGAACAATCGAACACACAATTAAAAGAATACAGCAACTTATCGACGGTTATCAACCACAAGACGTAATCGTCGAAATTAAAAAATACAGGAATTAACATGAACATCGAGAACCTAAAAAGAATACATCACTACTTGGGGTATGTTGCAGAAGCCGGAACAAATTTTTCAATGCTTTATATGAACGATGGTCGAAAACGCTGTATAATTGGTAGTGCCGAACTCATAACACCATACGACGATCTAAAAAACTTTGAAAGTTCAAGCGGTGTTTTTAATTACGAAAAATTCGGTGAATGGTTTTTCGGTATTCAGGAAGGTTCAAGAGAATGGGACTATCTTTTTAATTCCGGATGGTCTAACGACAAAACGACGAACACACCTCAGCACGCACAATACAGAATCACAATGATTCTTGGTGATTACGAGCCGGAAGACATAGCAAGTGAAATTTTAAGCGAACAACAAAACCCGTACCAGTATGAAAACTAAACTACTCAGAAAAATTCGTTCAAGATATGGAATTTTCTTCAATATCGATACTGTAACAGAAAAACAAAGACAAGCCCTCGAATCCGGAGAAATGGAATATAACGATTTTTCATGTTTCAAAGTATTCGATCTAAAAACTAGAAAAGAATTGTCTTTCCTTGATTTCCGAAGCAAGTCAATTGACAAAATGAAGACACTCGGCTTTGAAAAATACGCCGATCTACAATATAAATGGAAACAGTTAAAGAAATATTTGTTTCCAAAAAGGTTCATTGGTAGTCAGTATATTAAAATGTATTACGTAGAACCAACCGACGAAATTCAAACACCTGTAAAAAGGTAGTTGATATGTTGTTTATTTTTGTTTAACCTCATCAATTTATTTTGATGAGGTTTTTTCGATACATATAATAAACCCCAAATTATGTTTAATTCACCTACAAAAACGGACTTTAAAGTCTACTTACCAAAGTTTTTGCCTAACGATATGAACAACATTTTTTCGCGATATTTCTTTGATGAAACTACAATACCGTACAAAGATATTCACGAAGCGTTCTACGAAGGTCAAATACTTTCCTTTGAAATTCCCGATCTCGGAATCGAAACAGTTACACAAACTTCACAAGGTGGTTTGGGAACACAACTTCCGGCAAGGTTCACACACGAAAAATACGGAGATAATAGGATATTAATAAATATTCGTTGTATCGATGCGTACGTAAATTATATGATCGCCCGTTATGCGTTCCTGATATACACAAACCCGAAGACAAATTCCGAACATAAAGCAACCGGAGTTATCGGAGATATTGTAATAAATATTAACGGTCTTGACTCATTATTCAAATTACAGATTACGTACAAAGATGTTGTTTGGGTGGGTGTTGACGGAAAGGAATTTTCCTACGATCAGACCGTCCAAAGGTTTGACCAATTTGGACTAATTTTCAGACACAACGGGTTTGATGTTTCCCCGATATTAAACGAGAAAGTCGCGAAGTCCAAAGGTTTAGTTATCACAACAAACGACGTAGACTTTAGTAGAAAAAAGAAAAAACAAATCATTTTAGACACACCTTAATATCATGGATTTACAATTAGTTGAAGGGCTTGTCAAAGACCCGAAAGGTTTTATCGTTTTCAACAACAATATTCGAATCAATATAAAGGATATTAAGGTTAAGGACGTTATAACCGTCGATGAACTCACAGAACATCGAATGTATTTGATTTCCGAAGCAGTCTTCGGAATTCCGGACTGGACTGACTTACTTTTGCTATTCAACAGCATTAATAATCCGTACTATCTTCCGATAGGTACAAAAGTAAAGATTCCGGACTTACAGGAACTACAATCAAAAATTTTACTACACAAACAATTAAACACAGAATACAACAATCGAAATTTAGTTGTTAAGAACAAACTAACAGCAAAGATCACGGAGTCGTCAAACGTTCAACGTTCCGACGGTCGTCTGATCTTCAAAAACAAAAATTAAAATAATGCCAGTAAGAGAAGTATTAAAACCCGCGAATTCACCCCGACAAATTATTCTTAATGTTGGGGCGAACCGTGCGAACGACCCGAACGATGCATACAGTGAACTAGAATTCCAAGCGGGATTCTATTTTCCTATTGTTAAGGTTCGAAACACTGTCTTTACAAAACCCGCTATAATCACATTTGATCTTAATTTCGGATTTGATTTTTTACCGACATTAAATTTTGTTATTTCTGACGATAACAAATCTTTTCAACAAACCGATTACCCAGTAAAAAACGATATTGTTACAGCGTATTTTGGTAATCAACATGATACTGTAAGTAAACCAATACTTTTGGACTTCCGAATATCGGAAATCAACACACAAATGAAGACAACAGGTGAAGTTATTCACTTTTTTACGTGCGTTCTTGCTGTTGAAAAAAGTTTTGAAAACAAAAACATCGCCGAGTCTACGGACTCGATCGGAGTAATTCAGGAACTTTGTCGCGAAATGAAATTGGGTTTTGTAACAAACATTGACCAAACCAACGACAAATACAAATATAGACAATACAGTAAAACAAATATTGACTATCTAAAATTCGTTTGTAGTCGCCTTTATGCTGACGACGATCAAACAGTTCATTATTTCATTGACCAGTACTATAGACTAAACGTTATCGACGTAAACAAGGTTCTTTATGATTCCGCGGACGTCGAAGAAGTTCACAGAGATTTAACGTTTTTCCGACCACTGGAAACGCCGGAAATGATGATATTTAACAACAGTCAATATAATCCGGAAAATAGACAGTTCAAGTTTAACGCATACACACCAGTAAATAACACTTTCGATGCTTACGAAAAAACAAAACCTATCGAAAGTATGGTCGTTAAAAAAGACTATAGTACCGGAAAAATTTCATCTGATTTTAAGTCGACAAAAGTACAATCAAAAAACGAGCGAGGGAAAGCAAAGGACATCACAGCGAACAACGCTACCAACGCAAAGCAGGTACAGTCAGTGTCAATCGATGGGGAACATAACGACAATGTTCAACAATTGGGTAATAACGCAAACAAGACGCGTTTTAAGTACCTAAATTCGAACTATCTTACAATTAGAATGAATACACCTTCAAACCTTATAAACATCAATAAAATGATAAAGGTTGAGGTTTACACAAACGATCAGTATATTCAGCGACCGTTTAAACAGTCTGATAAAAACTTGGAAACATCTTTTGAACCATTATCGCCGGACGGGTCGGAACGAATCGATGAGGTTCTTTCTTCTGATTATTCAGTTTCCGCAATGTCGTTCAAGTATACGAGAAACGGAAATTTATATCAGGAACTTAAATTGATAAAACGTATTTGGGAAAAACCAAAATACAACGATGATGAAGAAATAGACTGGTCGGAAGCAACTGTCGGAATGCCCGCGGAATACACATACCCACCACCCCCACCACCCCCACCGCTAGACTCAGGAGGTGGTTACAGTTACACCGGACAATTAGGAAACTGGATGGACATCGCCAAAGGTGAACAGGGTGTCAGAGAAGTCGAAGGAAGTGGAAGTAATCCGAAAATCGAAGAATACCACAAAGTCGGTGGCGGTCTTGGTGCAGGTACAAAAGACGATGTCGCTTGGTGTGGGTCTTTCGTTGGATATTGTATGGTAAAGGCGGGTTACGCCCGCGCGCAGTCGTCCGCGTCCGCTAAAGCATGGTCAACGTATGGTCAACCCGCCCCCGTTGGAACTTACGGAGCAATTGTCGTACTTAAATTAAGACCATCATCAATGACATATTCAGGTTATCACGTTGGTTTTTGTGCCGGAATGTCCGACGGTATTGTTTCAGTTCTTGGAGGAAACCAAGGAAATTCCGTAAACATCATGAAAATGTCAGCAGGTAAGGTCGTTGCTTGGAGACTTCCAAACGGTTCACCTTCAAACTCAATAAGCTACGGCGGTAATTCGGTAGCCCCGCCGATCGGCTCGATGAGAATGTCACAAAACGGAATACAGTTCCTAAAAAATCGTGAAGGTTGTAAACTTAATTCTTATCAGGATTCCGGCGGAAAATGGACGATCGGGTACGGACACACGAAGACAGCCCGACCGAATATGCAAATAAGTTACCAACAAGCCGAAATGTTACTTCGTCAAGATGTTATATTCTTTGAAAATTATTTGAATCAAAACGTAAAGGTTAAGTTAACACAAAGTATGTTCGACGCCCTTTGTAGTTTGATATATAATACAGGACAGGGAAAGGCGTCGCCGTCTTCCGACATTGGTCGACTTTTGGCACAAAGACAATATGTTGCGGTATCAAACGTATTCTTACGATATGTTACAGCAAAAGGAAAACGACTACAAGGCTTAGTCACCCGACGTGAACAAGAACGTCAAATGTTCTTAGCACAGGGAACAAATCCAGTATAAAAATCATTATTATGGCATACGATATTAAAAAACTAAAACCCCGCGAGGGTGGACACTATAAACAAGGTTATTTCGACGTATCAAAATCAAAAAAATACATCGGTGACGACCCAGTTATATACAGATCGGGTCTTGAATATCGTGTATTCAATATGTTTGAAAGATCACCGAAGGTTGCCCGATGGTGTTCAGAACCGGACTTTATTAAAATTTACTATGAATTTGGTGGAAAGAAACATCAATATTTTATGGACTGTTTTGTCGAATTTGAATCAGGTAAACGTCAATTGGTTGAGGTTAAACCACATTCACAGACACAAGCACCGAAGTTGAGTAAATTTAAGAATGAAGCTAAATTTAACAAAGAACTGAATACATATCAAAGGAATTTAGCCAAATGGCGTTCCGCTTATGAGTTCGCTCAAAAAAATGATATGGAATTTAAGATTATCACAGACATTACGATAAACAAGTATATGTAAAATATTTCCCGCAAAATTTTGGTTATTCAATATTAATCATTATCTTTGTGGGAAATTTTAATTTAAAATTATATGGCAAGAATTGAAACAGTTGTCACAAATTGCACAGATTGTAAATATAGTAAACAGTACGTCGAAGAAGGCGGAAACACTTCATATATTTTAGTTTGTCGATATTGGGACGAGTCGGGAAAACAAACCGACGAACAAAGACAGACACCAACTAGAGGAAATTTACTACTTTCCGAAAGTACAAGTCGAATTAAAAATTATAAATCGGTAGATATACCGAAGGACTGTCCTTTGGAAGACTACACAGGAACAAAAAGCCTATGAAAAAAACATTTTTTGTAAAGGTTATGAACTCACCGGAACGTCCGGAAGCCTTAAAGGTTTTAAAACAAACCTTAGAAGAGTATAAACAAACCATTGAATTCAAAAACGGTGGTACTGGAATGAGCAAAAACGGAGGTATAGGAGTATGAAAAATGACATAATTTACGAACAACCTTCCGGCGAAACTTGGGAAGGTCGAGGAAGTGACGAACTTGTCGGTAATGAATACGACGGTATTTAATAACTAAAAACATTTTTACATTATGAAAAGAGACATCATCGTAGTTGGTGATTTAATCACTATCTAAAAAATGGAACAACCCGAAATCAAAATAAAAAAGTTGACGAAGGCAGAAAGAAACACCGTGTTTTTGAAATATAAAGGGCGGTGTTCTTATTGTGGTGAACCGTTAAAACGTGGATGGCACGCCGACCATATCGAGAATATCGATAGGAATTTCCATTGGGATTCTGAAAAAGGTCGACACGTTCAGGATGGTACTTGTCGCAAGCCGGAAAACAACACGTTAGAGAATCACACACCCGCGTGTGCTTCATGTAATATACAAAAACATTCGTACACAGTCGAGCAGTTCCGAGAAAATATAAAACAGTTTATAAATTCTTTGAATCAATATTCTACTCAATATAAATTTGCGAAGCGTTATGGACTTGTTGAGGAAACCGACATTGATGTCGTCTTCTTTTTCGAACGCGTCGAAAGTGGCGAAGTAAATTTGGAAGAACTGGAAACTATAGAAATTTAAATATATGGCAAAATTTAACGCGCGGTCAATATTTACCTTTGCCAATAAAATTGGTCAGGCGATTTTGTCAGGTGCGCAACTACTTTTCAACAAAAGGGTTCGAAGGGGTGAATATAACTTGAAAAAGTTGATCGAAGAAAACCCGTGGTACAAAGTAAACGGAATTAATCAAGAAGCCCGAAGATGGGTTCAGGATTATTCAAAAGATCATTCAGTCCGGTATCAAAAAAAGTTCATGGAAGCCGGAAAGCTTTATTATTTCAAGTATTTAAAACCTAAACACATCGACACACTGGAATACTGGGATAAAGCACCATTAGTTTTGTGTCTCGGTGGTTACTGGACTAAAGATCACAGGTGGATAGAAGTCGGATTAAACCTTCACCTTTTACCACCAAGAACACGCGAAAAGGTTTTAATCAAGGTTTTTAATATGTACCGTGAAAAGTACAGAAGTGAAATGTATTCACCAAATCAAAGACCTTTAGAATTGAACTGGAAGAAAGTCGCAAAACCTTTGGTCGTTTACGGCGCGGTGTTCGCGTTTAGGTCTTATATTCCACATCTTAGAAGTGAAACAATAGAGTTCAAATATGAGGATTGGGATCATGCAATATTCGTACCTAATGAACACCTTAATAAAATTTCAGAACGTGAATTAACCGATCGTTGGCAAAAATTCATAACGGAAAGAGCATGGAATAAAGTTTCCGGCGTTTCCCTTGATAAGCTTATCGGCGGTACATATTAAAGTTAAATTCAGCAAGTTTTTATAACTTGCTGAATTCTTTATAAATATACTATTATAAATTAAATTCAAAAATGGCTAAAAAAACCTCAACAATCCAAGAAGCGTTAAATCAAAGACGCGAACTCTTCGAAGAGTTAAGGACAAACGGGTCAAAATCCATTCTGAATCGAATAAACAATTCGATAACCAACGAAAAAAAGTTAGAGCAAGTAATAAGCGACGACGCGGTAAGTCCTGGAAATCAGTTAATTAACAGACAAACAAACACCGTATATAACGCGAAACTTCCGGCGATCGCTGACTGTATCGGGGCTTCTTCTGAACAAGAAATCGCCGATATATTAGACAGGTTCGCCGATGAACTTATTGTTTATAATGATTCGAATAAATTTTGTGAACCTGATTATTCCTTAGTTGATGCGATGAACATCGACGATGCTTCAAAGGAACGTTTAAAAAATGATATTAATAAGGCATTCGATAGAGTATACAGACTTTTTAAATATTCACGTTACAATATCCGTGCTAAAAAAGATGTTATAGGTCTTGCAAAAGAATGGTTAACAATCGGTAAAGTTGCGTATTTCATCGTATATGATAACGTAGCAAAGCCGAAGGCGATCAAAGATATTATTCAAATTGACCTTAGAAAGTATACTTTAGTAAAGCACGAAGAATACGTTTCCAACGATAAAAACAGCGGAATGCAATTCGATTTAGGTAACACCGAACTTGTTACTTATTGGTCAATACACGAAAACACTGGTGTTGATAAATTCGGGAAAACTACGTATCAACAAACACAATCAGTTTTAAATTATACAATAGATTCTACCAAGTATCAAAGAAACACTTTCTTAGATTCTGAAATTGCCGTTTCTGACTGGGGACACGTAGAATTTGAACTTTCAAATTATATTTCTTACGTTTCGATGTTGCTTAGACCTTTCAACATCATGCGTATTATGGAACGTACTCGTATCATTTGGGCGGTTATGAATTCAAGATTCCGAACAATGTACGTTATTCCGGTAAAGGGTACAGGTCGTATCAGAGGAAAGCAAACGATTTCCGAGGTTATGAACGAATATAAAGATCATGTAGACTTCAACAATACTTCCGGAGAAATCAAAGTTAACGGAAACCCTGACATTCCATTTAATAAGGAAATTTGGTTGGGTGAAACGTCCGCCGGAGTCCCACAAATAAAGAATTTGAACGATTCCAATGGTCCCGACTTATCCGACGTTTCTCAGCTTACACCGTACTCTCAGAAACTTCAAAAAGCGTCAAAATTACCGATGTCAAGGTTCGAAGATAACAATTCCGTATATTGGGATAACAACCCGTTACAGATTTCTATCGAAGAACGAAGATTTTCCAAGTATATTGATAAAGTTCAACAGCAGTTCGGTGAACCGCTTAAAAAAGCGATGTATCAACAGTTGTTAATTTCGAATACTAACTACATCGGAGACGTTAACATTTACGATGCAATTTCGATCAAATTTAACCGTTATAATCAGTTCGAAAGATTAATGGAAATGGAAGTTCTTTCTAAAACTATTGAAGTTATAGGAAGTACAGCAAATAATCTTAAACAGTACGACGAAGACGGTTACGAAATCCCAGTAATAGCACAAGAATTATTGGTTGAAAAGTACATACCACTAACGAAGGCGGACAAAGAAAGAAACGAAGAATTGTTGAAGAAGTATTCAGAAAGAAAACGAAAAGCAATTTTAAACGGAACTATGTCCGGTGAAGATACTATGTAGTTTTACGGGGTTCTTGATGAATCCCGTAAAAACTTATAAATAGATTATAAATATTTACAACCAAACAGATAATGAACAACAAACAATCAGCAAGAACTTACGGTTTCATTGTTGAAAATGATGTTTCTTTCAACACCTTTAGCGTGATTCACGAATCCGCCGATCAACTTCCGGAAGGGGTATTGATGAGGTTAAGAGGAACTTTCATTCCGATGAATGTTGCGGGTGAGAATGGACGTTGGTACACTTACGAAGATTACGCACCGCACGTACTACAATTACAAGAAAAAATCGCGAGGAAGGAACTTTGGGGCGAAATAGAACACCCACAAAGAGTTCATGTACCTTATGATTTGGCGTCACATAGAATTGATAAAGTTTACTTCGACCCACCTTCAAACTCGTGGGTTGGTGAAATTTCAATATTAGATACAGTAAAAGGTAGGGACGTCTATAATATAGCGAGAACAGGCGCGCCGATCTATGTTTCACACAGGGCATTAGGTTCGTCAGACCCTAAAACCGGAAAGGGTGCAATTCTTAAACTTCTTACATGGGACGTAACGTCAAATCCATCATTTAAAATGGCTGAGTTTAACAACGCTCAACAAATAAATGAATCTTTCTCATTAATACCATTTGATACAGACTTTATAAACGAAGGTTTCGAAGCACTTGGAATCGGTGACGGTTTCGATCATGTTAATGAATCCGGAGAAAGTCCAAAAGTTACCAAAGGTAAATCTTTCGAACATGATGGTAAAAATTGGAAAGTTACAGAAGTGGGTGAAACAAAAAGTATGTGTAAGTCAGGTTCGGAAGAATCTGAATTTGAAAATACTTATATTTTGGATTCAATTTCATGTGATGATAAAGACGATGAAATCAATGAATCTTTTATCGCCGTATCTCCATCGTCAATCGTTGACTTTGTAAGGTCTTCCGAACGTGGTTTCATCACAGCACAGGAAATGATCGACCCTGAATACAAATTCGAAAACCAATATTTACACCCTAACGATTTAGATAATGCTATTAAAGCACTGGCAAAATCGGGGCTTCTTTACGACACAGAAGCGAAAGGATATAACGAAAAATCGCCCGACCCTTCGGCACTTCTTACAGTTCCACAAATTGATATTGTTGTAGCCCGCGAACAATCGGCATTGGCTGACGCACTTCAACAACAGGAACAAGAAGAAAAAGCACAAACTTACTCAGACGCCGGAAACAGCGTACAAAAATTTGCTAATGAATCAGTGGGTAAATGGGCAAAGAAAATTTATAGTCGTGTAAAAAAATGGATTAATCAGGCGTCTGACGCACCCGTGACAATCGATGGTACTGAGTATATTATCGACAAAATAGAAGGTGACGAAAAAGTAATTCTAATTAACCCACAAGGCGACCCTGTAGAATATACTTTCGACGAAGTTTATAAATATATAAACTCTAACGAGTCCGAGGACAAAGAATCAATAATTAACGAAAATAATAGTATAATGTTAGATAAACTAAAAACAATTTTAAAAGACGCTAAATTTTCCGCGTCGTCTGATTATTCAGAAATTGAAAACGGAATCGAAGGCGCAAACGCTGACGTTACCGCCGATCTAGTATCAGTAATTAAAGAAGGTGGTTTAAAATGCACTACCGAAGGAAACAAAATTTTTATCAACGAGTCTGAGGATGAGAAAGACGAAGACAAAGACCTTAACGAATCCGACGAAAAGGACGAGGATAAAGAGATCAACGAGTCTGAGGATGAGAAAGACGAAGACAAAGACCTTAACGAATCCGACGAAAAGGACGAGGATAAAGAGATCAACGAGTCTGAGGATGAAAAAGACGAAGACAAAGACCTTAACGAATCCGACGAAAAAGACGAGGATAAAGAAGGTAGAGTCGATGAAATTAAGTACGCTGATGAAGACGGGTTTATCTACGATAACGAAGAGGACGAAGCGTCAAAAAAATTGGATGAGTCTATCGCTGACGATATGACTTCCGAAAAAGAAGAAAAAGTAACCGCTGACGGTAAGCATATCGACGAGTCTGACGAAAAAGACGAGGATAAAGAGATCAACGAGTCTGAGGATGAAAAAGACGAAGACAAAGACCTTAACGAATCCGACGAAAAAGACGAAGACAAAGACCTTAATGAATCATTCAAAAAAGGTGATAAAGTAACTTTCAAAGGAAAAGAAGGAAAAGTTTTCATGATCGATGGTGATGATGTTGTCGTAGATTTTGGAAAAGATGGTCTTGATTCCGGAAAAGTTTCGGGTCTTGAATTTGTTAACGAATCCGATTCTGCGGGTGATCTTGTAGAAGATGAGGTAAAAGGTGCAAATAAAGATTCTGTAGTAAACGAATCCGACGAAAAAGATGAGGATAAAGAGATCAACGAGTCTGAGGACGATAAGGACGAAGACAAAGACCTTAACGAATCCGACGAAAAAGACGAGGATAAGGAAATTAATGAGTCTGAGGATGAAAAAGACGAGGACAAAAAAGACCTTAACGAAAATACGGAAGTTGATGTAAGAGAAGACGGAAATCTTTTGACGGAGTCTGGGGACGATAAGGACGAAGACAAAGACCTTAACGAATCCGACGAAAAGGACGAGGATAAAGACAAAGACCTTAACGAATCCGACGAAAAAGAGGAAGACAAGGAAATCAATGAATCTGAGGACGTAAGAGCCGACGGAAATCAAATTGATACCGGAGACGGAACAGAAGACGATAAACACGCACAGAAATTAGCTTCTGAATATCACGGACTTGCTGACAAGGCGGTAACATTTGAAAATTGGATAGCTACCAAGGCAGAATCAGATTCAAAAATTACACCTCTTGTTGTATTAACTGCAAAATCAGTACTTTCCAAATTGGAAACAACTGATATGATTAACGAGTCTGCAAAACTAACTGCAAATTTCGTGAACGAGTCTGCAACTTTCCTTTCGAACCAATCCGAACATTTGGGTCTTTTGAGAAACAATTTGCCGGAAAACTATAAGTTCATGTTCGATAACCTGAACGAATCTGCAAAACTTATTCTTTCTGAACAAGCGAAATTCTATAACCTGAACGAATCAAATGTGCATGAATTTATCAATACACGCGAATGGTCAAGAATTGCGAACGCTTCTGTGAATGAATCTGCAAACGCATTAAATGCGATCAAAGGAAATAACTTTAATAGTTCTTTAATGAGATCGATTCAAGCTTCAAAAGGTTTTTAATTTATAATAGTATCAACTTTTGATACACTAAAAAATCCCGAAAGATTTATTTCTTTCGGGATTTTTGCGTTTAATCGACAAAATCGCAACGTCCCGAACGTCAAAAACATCTTTGAAACGGTCTTTTTAGGCGTCAAAAACAACTTTAAAATTCGGGTATATATAAAACATAAGAAAGACAACGCGAAACGATTTAAAAAATAAATTAAACTTTTTCCAAATTTCTTTCAAAAATACCTTTCGATTTATTTTTAAATTGATAAATAGAATAACAATAACATTAAACAATAATTTTTTTATGTCACAATTAGTAACAAAGTGGGCTGAATTCATTAACGAATCCGCTCCTAACTTATCAAAAAGAAAACAAGAATTCGTCGCTCAGGTTGCTGAGAATAAAGCGTGGATGAACGAATCTCACGTAGGAACGAATATCATGTCAAATGGTGCGAACATGAACGGTATCGGAAGTATTACCCTACCAACTAACGTTCAAGCCGGATATACAAACTTTAACCAACAAACGCCGGGTTCTGGTGATGTTCCAGTAACAATGTTGAGTATGGCGATGTCCGTAGCCGCTACGACTATTGCATTCGACTTACTTCCAACAATTCCAATCTATCAGCCGTTAGTAATGTTATCTTATGTTGACTTCATCTACGGTGGTGGTAGACTTGATAGCGTTGACAATCCACCAATGTTGGTTGAATTCGTTGCCGAAGAATTAAGAGCAAACAAAGCCCTTAAAGTTGGTGATAAAATTGAAATCTACAAAACGGCGGGTGACGCGACAAGCGGATGGTCTTTCCAATTTGCCGGATTCACAAGGTTAGAAGGTTATGCAGTATTGAAAGTTGATACTTTCGACAACAAACCTACACCTGCATTAAATAGCATTGAAGGACACTTCTACAAAATCAATGGTGGTACTGAAACAGCTATCGACCAAGTTCAAAAACCTTTCATCAAGTTAGCAAGAGCGGTTGAATCTCATTATTCTGCGTTCTCTGCATACGGAAACTTATCCGGAGAAGGTGTTGACAGAAGTGTAGCTGAAAGAGGTACGAAATCAGTTCTTGAAATGAAGACGTACACGAAAGCAGTTAGAACGAAAGAACACGCTGTAGAAGGTACGTTGACAAGACAACAAGTAAGAGATATTCAGAAGCAAGGTTTAGATGCTTATCCGGCATTGAAAACGGCTTTACAGAATGAACTTTCTCAGTCTATCAACAAAGAAATCTTAGGAAGAATGAGACAACTTGGTGTTTCTTCTCACTTGATGCTTCAAAAGTCACAAGGTCTTAACCTTAACACGTACATTGACGTACCTGCGAACACTACCAAGCCGATTACAGCGTTCTTATCTCAACCGCTTATCGACAAAAACGGTGTTGACGTTACCGCTCAGTTCCAACCTGCAAGAAACATGGAAACGAACTCTTCTGCGGAAAATATGTATTCAAGACAAAGACGTATTTCTTCAAGAATCGTTGCGGGTTCTGCATTAGTTGGACAGGCTTCTTTTTGGGGTCAAGCTGACTCAGCGGTAGTAAACTCTCAACTTTTAGCAGCTATCAAAGAATCTAAAGGTTATCAGCCTTCACAATTAGAGAACGACCTTATCCAAAACACTTCTGCGTTATATTACGCGGGTACTGTTAACGGTGTAGCAATCTATTGCGACCCGAACATGAAGTGGGAAGATACTACTGTTATCCTAATCAGATCAGGTAAAAACGTTCAAGGTCTTGAAATCAACAACCTACACGAAGGTTTGGTATTCTTACCGTATGACCTTGCAAGTACTGTTGAAATCGTTTCCGAAGGTGGTATGTCTCCGAAATGTCTAATCGAATCAGTTTACGCTGTAGCTGAGGTTGGTATCAGACCGGAACTTGCTTACTTAACTTTCGTTTGTGACGCAACAGGATTCGGAGGATGGGTATAATAACCCATTCACTCGAAAAAATCGAAGTGATTTAAAAATTAATATAGAAAAATCCACATTACATTTTGTAGTGTGGATTTTTTGTTTTATATTTGCAGTAATAAAAAATAAAAATATGATAAACCTCAACGTAAAACAGAGAATAAAGCTGAATAAACTTTGGTTCATTTATGGGAACAACGGTATTAAACACACTCACTGTAATCATAGATTCATTCAAAATATTTTAGAACATGGTGAGGACACGGAAGAATTTTATCGAAGTAATCCATATAAATGCGACCTTACCGAAGAATGTGTAAAGGAAGTACGAGAAATTTTAAACGAAAAATAAAAATATGAAAACAACACACGAAGCATTACAAGCCTTAGTAAAAGGTTACGAAGCCGGAACAAATATCGAAGACATCTTCGACACCCTGACAATCGGACAAGTCATTGGCGTCCATAACACATTCGGAATGCCCCACGGAATTACAATTCATTTGGGATTAAAAAACATGATTAGTGAAATTGAAATCGGTGGTGTAAAGACACAAAACAAAATGTTTGCGAAGGATAACAGCGAACAAACTAATAACGATACTTTAGTGTCAAATTTGGACTATCACAACAATATTATTTTACTGGAAGCCCTTGTCAAAATTATCGAGTATGATAACGAGTTAAAGAACGATGAGTCAGAACATTTTAAATTCATATACTAACACCATGAGAACAGAAATAAACGAACTTGAAGTATATAAAACGATTGTTCTTAACGACTTCAAAAAGAAAGCACCGTTAAACAATATCGAACACCTTGTTCGAAGTATGCAAATGAAAGAATATATTCACCTTCTGTCAGCACTTGATTATAACGGTGAATACGCACTTTGTACCAACGGTCGAATTTATTTCCTCGATGGAATCGGTTATATGTCCGAACCTTTTACACTTATCGAAGACATTCCGTTCATTGACCCGAATATTACGGTTATTTACGGACACACACCGGAAGTCGTGGAAAGTCTTAAAAAGACGTTGATATACTTACTTGATGAGTATAACAGTAGTTTTGTCAGACCGGACAACAAATCATTAAGAATTAATTATATAAACAAATAAAAATTTCAATGGGAAAATTACTAGCGAAAGCAATTTCTATCACATCAAAGGCGTTCGAAAACGTCGTGGACAGGGGCGGACACCCTTATATGTTACATTGTTTCAGAGTTTGGAACGGTGTTAAAAATGAAGACGAAGTAACCCAAATTTGCGCGATCATGCACGACCTTGTCGAAGATTGTGAGGAAGCAGGGTACGATTTCGATTTTCTTCGTGAACAGGGATTTCCGGAAGAAGTTATCACGGTTCTTAAACTTCTCACCCACGACAAAGAGAATATGTCTTATGATGACTACATTAAAGGCGTTTCTACGAACTCAAAAGCAATTAAGGTGAAAATGTCCGACATCGAGGATAACATGGATATTAAGCGTCTTAAAGGGCTTAGAAAGAAAGATTTTGATAGGTTGCAGAAATACGCCACCGCTTACACTTATTTAAAAAACTAAAAACAAACATGAGTAAAGTTATTGTAGTAGATTTCGACGGTACTGTAGTATCGAATAAGTTTCCGGAAGTCGGTCACGATATTGGAGCAGTTCCGGTACTTAAAAAATTGGTTGAAAAAGGTCATAAATTGGTATTACTTACCATGAGATCAAACAACGAAATAGACGTGTATTATGAAGGTACGTTGATCGCAAAAGCCGGAACTTATTTGGACGATGCTATTAAATGGTTTTCTGATAACGATATTGAATTGTTTGGAATCCAATCGAACCCGTCCCAACAATCCGGAACGCCGAAGATTCACGCGGATATGTACATCGACGATCTAAATTTAGGAGTTCCTTTGTTGTATGATAAAGCATTGTCGACAAGACCTTTTGTCGATTGGGAACAGATAGAAGTACTTTTGGAAGCACAAGAATTGATTTAAAAATTTGGTATAAATAAAACCTAAACAATCGGTAATTTGTAAAGAGTTCACAATATGTTGATAAATAACTTAACAACAAATAAACAACATGAATACTGAACACAAATTTACGATTCCAAACGTAACAAACGAACAAAGCGGTGTTTGTGTAATCAATTTACCTTTCAGTGTAAGCGAGAAGACAAAAGTAACCGTTCAGCACGACCATTCAGCGTTAAAAACGATCGCGAAAGTTTCTTCTTTCAAGACAATTAAGCTGATTTGGTTTTCTAAACTGGTAAAGCCGATTTATGATGTAAGGCTAATTATTGAAAGATAAAACCAAATTTTGTAATGTGAATGAGAAACCTCAACGAATATTCGTTGAGGTTTTTTTTGTTAATGTATGTTAAAAATTAAAAATAAATTTGGTAGTTTAAAAAAGTCGTAGTATATTTGTATCAACAAAAACAAACAATTATGTCTACAACTAAACAACAACCGATCGGAGAACTTAAAACAAAAGTTAAAAAGTATTGTACTATTTGTGGGTGTCCATCATCAAGAACACTAACCCTTAAATTTTATGATAATTCTCCGGAAGCTATCGAAAGCGCAAAGGCTGAACTAACACTACGAGCAAACAAGGAGTATACTTGTAAAATTTGTAACTCAATTGTAAACGGTGTAAACTAATAAAGATATGTTGAAGAATACTAACCCTGAATTATACGCGAAAATCAAAGAGAAAAACGCGATAACAAAATATATTGAGAGTTTCGGTCTAACGATAAACTATTCACAGGCAACAAACCAAACTCATATCGTCAACCCCGACCCGACGGCGGAAGTCTCAAACCTCGGACTAATCGAAGACTACGAAAATATTTGTAGAAATTTTGAAAAAAGTTTAAAATAAATTTGGTAGTTACAAAATACTGTCGTATATTTGCAATAGAAATTAAAACAACAAACAAAAAATAATAGAAATCATGACAGTATTTTGTAACTTATCAAACGGAGATCAAGAACAAGTAGAAGTATTCGGAGACATGAAAAAGATTTTCGACTTCATCACAAACTACGAGGGTGACGATTTAGGAAACGATTTGATTATCCAAAATTTCGTTACAGATTTCAAAGATACCGGAGTAGTAATCAAAGCAAAATAAAAAACTAAAAAATATTTGCGAGTATAAAAAATAAGTACTATATTTGCAATAGAAATTAAAACAACAAACAAAAACAACATTATTATGAACGCACTATCTTACACAATCAAAGGAATCAAGAGAGATCAAAAATCGACTATGAAAAAGATCGACGCAAGAAAACAAAAGCACGACAGTGTAGCAAAGGAACTCGGATTCAGAAACGCGCAAGAAGCATTCAACACGATGGGTAAGGATTTCCTTGACATCGCAAATAATTACTAGATTATGTTTATCAACGATAGGATTCGGGAACTACAAGCCGAAATGGATAAAGAATTTAAGAAAATACAAAATTGTGGTAAAAATGAACCTCATCAATTTTCTGAACCGACTTTCTTCACGAATAGAACTTGGGAATATAATAAAAAGGTTTATCGACCAAATCCATTAAATCCAATTATGATGATGGTTTCTGTTGAAGATGTACCGACACTTCATGTAATGTGCAAACGAGTTTGTAAATGCTGTGGAGTCGAGGAAATCGAAGAAACTGACGAGATACCTAACCACTGGATAAAACCAGTTTAACAACGATTTTTTTTTCATGATTGTTATATAGAAAAAAGTTTCAGAAATTTTCTGAAACTTTTTTCGTTTTTATTTGGTAGTTTAAAAAAGTCGTCGTATATTTGTATCAACAAAAAGAAACAATAATACAACAATTACATTATGAGAAATTCAGTAGTAAACAAAACAGTACTTAACAACAAAGCATTAGCATACGGAGCATTAAACGCACACTATAACGCTAACGTTAATGAACTATTCTTCGTTAATTTTACAAACGACGGACTTGTGGTAAACTATTCACTACATGAAGGACATAAAGAACTTATCAAGAAAGAAAACGAAAGACTTCAAAGTCTTGGTTATACTACGAAAGTAACAGGAAGAAAGTTTCACAAAATAGAAATATTTTTTAACTAAAATATTGTTTTGTATCAAAATAATTACTATATTTGTACTATAAAATAAACAACATCATGAAAGATTTAGTATTCACAACAGCAATTACAGATCACCACAAAGCAGATAACACAGTACACAATTTGTTTTTGATTGGTATCGACTGTAGAAGACGTCAGGGACAAGTTCCAGTAACTACGATTACTTTTGGTTACAAAGGTGTTTCGAGTTTCGTTAAAGTTCCGGCGGACTTACTGGATGATGTTATTAATGCTGAGGTTCTTAAAAAATACGGTGTTATTTCTCCGGACTGGAATACAAGTAACAAAGATAATAACCTTATCCAGTCAGTACATTATAGTTTCACATCACCGGACGGGTGCGCGAACATATCATATTTTGCGAAAGATCGTCGTACAGTAACAAACATTAGAGTCAATATGACTGATCTAATCAGAGACGGATTTTTGGATTTCGACAGTATCGAAGGTAATTTTTACAAACACATAGAACAACAATAACAATCAATATGAACAATAACACATTCATTTTTCCCACACTAAAATTTACACCTCATCAACTTACAGAGAAAATCATAAACGCAGTTAAAGACGGTGAAGAGTTCAAACACGGTTCATTAACTATTCAAAACGTTAGGACAAAAAATCCGAGAGCCGAACTCGTTAATAAAATGAGGTTACGTGAGTCACGTTCAGAATATAACGGTAAAAAGATAAACGAAATCGAAATTTATTATAAAGATATTTTGATTTTCTCCGGTTTTTCTTACTTACAATGGAAATTTGTTGGTGATTGGTTTATGTACCCATACCTTGAAAACCACTACTTCGGCAAATGGTTACATTACGGAGATTGGATAAACGACGTTGAAAAAATTGTCGAAAGTTTGGAACTTTCCAAAAGGGTTGCAAGACGCCTTCAATTGGTAAGAGAATACGAAGCCCGTAAACAAATGGATGATTTGAATATTAAGACAAGGTCTACCATATTAGCAAATTACCATGAGTTATAAGCACAAGTCCACGTCAGTCAATGGAATTTCAAAGTTCCTAAACATGACGCTAAACCGAGGAATAAGCGTTGATGATATTATTCGGTACACGCAGGAGTTTAGGAAGCACCACGCACCGGACAAGGAAATATCAAAATACCCTATAAAAAGTGTTGATTATTGTCAAAAACACTTTAAGGAATTCAGTAAATTTGTAAAAAATAATTTAACACTAAAAAGATAACAATCATGACAACAAAAGAACAAGTATTAATGTTTTATTTTAATTTCAAACCTTTTCAATATGTCGATACTTTCGACAAATCAGGAAACAAAATACCCGAACTTTGTGGAAAAATTGTTGGTATATCTGATAATATTTCTCTACTTCCAAACTATTCAGTTCGTATTTTCTCCGATGAATTGAAACAAAAATTCGATGCTACAAAATTTGAAATTGGTCGCGTTGAAAAAATGAACCTTCACCCGCGTATAGAAGACCAAATTATGTTCGCTGAAAGATTCAAAGCCGAAGGACTTCCCGCACTTACCGGACAGATTATCAAAAACGTTACAACAAAAGACGGTAATACACATATCGAACTTGAAATCGGTTGTATTGTTGAGGTTAATTCAGGTTATGACGTTGATTTTGATACATCAACTTACATCGTAATAACTGACGAAAACGGAAATAATTATTAATTTTTGAAAAATATTTTAAAAAAGTTTTGGTAGTTAGATTTTTTGTTGTATATTTGTATCAACAAAAACAAACAATAATACAACAAAAAATCAACGTTATGAACAAGACAGCATTAAAAAACCAAGAACAAGCACAAATCGCAAAAGTAAACAAAATTTTCAGAGCGATCGAAAAAACAAAGTCAATTTATAAAGGTTTTGTAGACTTCTCAGAAGCGTTCCTATATCCGGCGAAACTTTCTGAATTTGAAAGAGATTTCGCAAGAGAAATTAGTAATACATTCAAATGGAACGAGGTTAACGATCTTATCGATAGATTAGAAGACAAATACTGGGATGCTGTTTCCGAACTTAACGAAACTAAATTTAAACTTTACGGATTTGTAGCATACTAAAAAATTATAAATGAAATCAACAAATTACATAAATTTCGTGTTCGCCTATAAAGAGGGCGAACGCGAGTTTTTCAGAGTAGTGGCAAACACTGACTTACCACACATTAACGTTTTCACCAATACCGAAGGCGGTATCGTTGAAAATGGTTGTAAAATTTCCGACAATGTTTGGATTGATAAAGATTCAAACGTTATGGGTGGTGCGAATATCACTTGTATAAATCATGACTATTATACAGTTATTGAAAATTCTTATATTGTCGGAAATGGTTATATAGGTGGTCGATGTAATATAGTAAATTCAAAAATAGAAGGTAACTTCACGGTAACACACTGTAATATTTCAGATTCTATTATAGTTTATGGGTTTTCCGGAATGAAAAGTACTATCAAATCATCACAGATTTACGGGTCTTTCTTCATTAGTGATTCATACGCAGAAAAAATATTTTCAGACCATACGAACGCAAGTGTAATAAACAAATGTAATGTTTCAAATATGTTGTTTGGTAACGGAACAAAAGTTTATGATAACATTACATTAGATCAAGTTAACGTTATCGGTAACGCAGTTTCGTTCAGAAGCGGTCTAACATATCAAGGTGATTCACACATAAAAACAACAATAAGATGTGACGAAGCCGAATTCAGTGGAAAGAACTCAGTATTTGAAATAAAACAAGTTCCTGACGACTACGGGAAACTAACTTTCTTTTATGATAGTTTCTTTAATAAAGTATATGTTATTGAGGATAGTTACGTGAATTATTCACACAAACGTTTCAGAAAAACACACAGTTCAAAACTTCAACGAATGGGACTTAAAATGGCTTTACGAAAATTCGGGTACTATAAAGAGTGTCGCCGTAGACAATGGAAATCTTTTGTAGACTTCTTTAAATTTTAAAAATAAAAATCCTGAAAATATTTTCAGGATTTTTTTGTGATTACCAATAAAATTACTATCTTTGTAGAAATAAAAAATATAACAAACAATATGAGATTTGAAACATTAGACAAAGCATTCGAAAGAATTTCCAAACAAGTTTTTGATAAGAACCCCGAAAATATGTCCAAGGCATACCAAAACATTGCTAAACTTTGTGAATGGAACGCCAACGAAACAGACTATACCGACATAAATCCGGAATATGTCCATAAATTTTGGATGGATAAATCCAAGGAAATGACAGAACTTGCGAAAGGATTGTCACAGGTTGTTAAAGTTACCGACACACAAAACACAGACGTTTTTAAAACTGATTTCAAATTCTCTTCCAAAGAGGAAAGAACGTTATATCAAAGGTTTGTAGAAACCCCGCGCGCGTCCGGTAACAAATATATGTTTTATACTGTAACCGACTCACAATACAACTACAGAACTGAGCAGTTCAAATATTATTTTGACCTCAACGACAACGTATTGGAAAGGTTCAACGAGATCACGAATTATGAGTACATTATTGCGGACAAAAACTTCTTAATGAACAACGATTTCAGCAATGAAACGCCTATCGGTAAAAGATATGTTTATTACGTTGATACTGACGACTTCAACGAATCTTCCAAGAACAACCCGCGCGAACATTCCGTTCTTTCAAAAAGATTCAGGTACGCGAAAGTTTTCCGTTCTTACGAAGCCCTTTTGGAACACCTAGAAACGAACGTAAAGAATAAGGCAATATATGTGATCGGTGAGAACGCGTTTAACGGTTTAAGGTACGTTATTGACAGTATTGATATTGTTGTCTGTGATAGGCTGAAAGAAATTACTTCCGATACTGACATCATTCAGGTTTCCCACGACCTACAGAAGTACGAACAATTCTTGTCTTTCTGTAAATATTCAGACGATGTTTACACTCAAAAAGAAACAGTAATCGAGGAAATCGAGGTAAAAGAGAACTTTTCGAACCATATTAGATTCGCTAAACCTTCCAAGAAAACACATGAAGTCGAAAAAGACATCGATTATAAGTTGTTAAAGATCACGCGCGCCGGACTTAAACCAAAAGTTTATCGATACGCTAGAAGATCGAAGAATTACAACGATCATTCGAGGTTTGTTCAGATTAAAAACATTCTTCTTGAAATCGATGACAAAAACAAATTACAAAAAATCCATATTTACGACGATGGAAATATTAAAGATTCCGTCGAGTACCTTCCGGCAGGTCGAACACTAAACCACGGAATTTCGTTCACACAAAAGGATTTAGAAAATTTCAACATCGAAACTATCAAAGAACTAGCAAAAATAATTCAAATTCAAATCATTGGTTAAATTATGAGAACATTAAAATTAAAAGAACTTACATTCGAAGTATATTCAATTCAGGACATCGATTCACAAAAACAAGGTGATACATTCATGAAATTTAGAATAACACGTCAAGACTTCTTCAACGAAACCCGATCAATTACCCTTACGTCTCCAAAGAATCCGAAACTTTTCTATAACGTTTCACAAAACGATTCATTATTGGTTCTTAACGGAAAAATACAAGGAACTATCACAGAAAGGTTATTGAATGTTTTGTTCAATACTGGACAATATAGTTTCCTTGGTGGTAATAAGAAAAACGAAGACAAAACATCTATTATCGGAATTGTCGCAAATTCCGACGACTCAGTGATCGGTTACAGAACTATAAAAGGTGCTTATTTTATGCCGTGGGGTCACAGCCTTAAAGGTGACTTAAAACACTTCAAATCGAGGACATCAAACAATATAGTAATCATGGGTCGAAGAACCTTCGAATCTATCGGTGAAAAACCGTTACCAAACAGATTAAATATTGTGATTAGTTCACTTTACAAACAATCGGATTTCACACAATACGATAATTTAAAAATTATTGATGGTGTTCACGATGCTGTTTTCTATGCACAGGACATCGCAGACGCAAACAATTGTGATATTTACATAATGGGTGGTGCTATGATCTACGATCAGACGATCAATTTCTGTTCCGACTATATAGTAACACAGGTTCACAACCAATACGAAAACTTTTTGAGACAAAACGAAGAAGTTACGAACATTGTCGTTTTCCCAACTGATAAACTTTTAGATCAGTTTGTGTCGACAAAGAATTCGGAGAATTTCGAGGAAGAAGGAATCGAATATAGCTTTTGGGAATTTGTGAGAAGAAAAGGAATATAATTTAAAAATAAAATAGTATCTTTGTTTAATGGATAAAAATTTGAAAAAGTACGACCATGTTATTATACTTGCGTCGGGGTCGGGCGACCGTGTTAGACAGTATACAGTTAATAATAGGCTTCCAAAAATATTGATGTCTATCGGGAACGAAACTATATTTTCATCAATGATGAAAAACATAAACGAAATTTCGAAACAAACATCGATTACATTGTTACCTCAACATATCGGAATTGTCGAAAACGTCGACGATCTTACATACAGACGAGAGCCGTTTTTTATCGAATGTAGTTCTTTAACCGGAACGGGTCACGCACTTTATGAAGCATTGTTGAAAATCAAAGACGAACACTATTTGCGACCTACTGATAAAATACTTCTTGTATGGTCTGATATTCTCGAAAAACACACGGAAAGTTTACAACCTTTCATTGATCTAATTGATAATTTCACAGAAGGTTCAAAAACCGTTCAAGTTTCCGTCGGACTGGATAACTCACCACGTCACCGTTTTTCACTAAACGATACGGGCGTGGTTCCGACACCGGAAGGAAACGGAAACGTCGCAGGGTGCTACGCGTTCAACAACGGTCGAGAACTTTTAAAAATTCTTGAATTCAGATACCGTAATGGGTTTAGTCTTAACTATGATGAGGTAATGAAGAAACACGATATTATTGACATTATCCAAATGGAATCGGAAGACGGTGAAATGCAGATCATGAAGCCGACTTTCTTTGACTTCATTGATATTGGAGATTCTTCGAAGTATACACAGTTTATGACGCCGGAAAGGACTTCAACACGTTATTTTAACCAAATACTAATCGGTAGTAATACTGTATCTAAAAAGGCGATTTGTGACAAAGGTATCGAAGTCATGCAAGATGAAGTAAAATTCTTACAGACAATGCAGTCAAAGAAAATCGGTGGTTTCGTTGGTATCGAATACTTTTCCACAAAAACCGACGGTCTTATCGATTCGTACACTATGCCGAAACTTGCGACGACCGCTTATGATAAATTGAACTTATATAACGACTGGTTTCAGGTCAAAGAACTATTTGACGGATTCTGTAACGATATTCGAAATATTCACGAAGAATCAGACTTCTTTGATGAAGGTCTATATTCCGGTGATACACAAAGCAGGTTTTTTGATGCTTGTCACAATGAATATGTAGGTACTACAAAAGAAAGGGTTAGATCAATAAAAGAGTTGTTGAAATCAGCGAATATAAAAAGGTTCAACGGAAAAGCAGTTCCGGATTTTGAATACATGATGTTGAGGGTTGAAGATTTCTTGAAATACTACACAAACAGGAATGTAGGAAACTTCGGACTTATCCACGGGGACACCAACACATCAAATGTAATGTACGATAAATTTGACAATATGGTTCTTATTGACCCGCGCGGACATTTTGGAGGTGAAAAACTTTTCGGTGATAGAAACTATGATATTGCGAAATTCCTTTACGGAATAACAGGATATGAGCGTCTGAACAGACATAATAATTTCGTTCTTGATATAGAATGTGAGAATTTAAAAGACACTTTGGGTGGTTGGGACGTGGACTATTTCGAACACGTTTCACAAGACGTTAAAGTAATTGTCGGTATTATTTGGATTAAATTGTCTGCATATATTATAAACAACCCACAGAAAGCAATTTACGCATACTATAAAGGAATGTCAATTCTTGATAAAGCACTTAGAAAACTGGAATATTAAATCATTAAAATGACTCTGATTATCAGGGTCATTTTAATTTTGATAAATAATATAAAAACATTCACAAAAAAATGAGTAAACAAGAATTACCAATAGAAAACGAAAACAAGCGGTTAGAAGCCGAAAAGAAGGATATTTCTGAAAGTAACTACGATAATATTCGAAGACGCCAAGCCCTTGCGGGAATGGGTGTTCAACCAATGGTCGACGGAAAAGCCGAAGATATAGAATTTCAGGGGAAAGCACCGGAAACCGCCGGAACAATCTCCGAGTCCGAGACACCGGATAGAAACGATTATCTTTTTCTTAAATATGCCGATAACGTACTGTACTGGCTAGATTTCACAAAAGAACTCAAAACGGATGAAATAAATAATGTAATCGATAAACTTGTTCGTGGTGGGTCGTTACCTGAAAAGGTAAAGTCCGGAGCAGATCACGAAAGGTTATTGAAATCACTAAAAATACGACAAAAGGCAAATTTCTCAAACGAATCAAACGAACCTATGAACATTATAAACAAACTGGAAACCGTCGCAAAGATGGTTCTAAAGAACAAATTTATCTCTGAAAGTACCGACCTTTCGAGAGGTGCTGTAAAGTACGAACTTTCAAAGTTGATGAAGACGCACCAAATTAACGAGAATATCAACAAAGAAGCTAACTTCCGAAGATTGATGGACACTATCGAGTACAACAAAAAAGGATTTGTGAACGAATCCGGTGTGGCTTACCTTGTCCCATCTTCTTGTTATCGTAACCCTTGGTTAACTCACAAACTGGAAACTATCGACGGTATCAGAGGTTATAAATTCGCAAATCAGTATCAACACGGTGTAGTAACAGCAACAGTCAACGGACAGCCGAGGGCGGTTTATGTTAACGAGAACAACCAAATCGCATTCGCTCACCCGATACCAACTTCGGTTAATAAAAAATCAATGATTCAAAGTGCTGACGATTTCAGAAAATACGCGAAGTATGTTAACGAATCTATGGAAACCGAAGAAGAAAAGATCGACGAATCAGAAATCGAAAAAATCATCGATGAGTCTGAGGAAAATTACGGCGAAATGGTCGAAAAACTTATGTCCGGAGCAAACAAAGATTCTGTAGTAAATGAGTCCGACGAGGACGACAAAGTAATCAATGAAGCCGTTGACAAATCGAAAGTTACATCAATGATGCTAAAGAATGGTTTCAGTAAATCCGACTTTACATTAAAAAGAGTTTATGATGAAGATAGTTTGGTAATGCTTAAAGAAGTTCCAAACTATACAACAGCTTTTAAAATTGCTAATATAAACGGTATTAAATTCTACGCAACCGATAAAGATGGTAGGGTTTATACTTCCAATACATCTGCATTCATGGATAAAGACGGAATCGGTGGCGATCAGGTAAAATATTTCAGAGAACTAAAGATCAACGAATCTGAGGACGAGGACGAGAAAGAGATCAACGAATCATTTACAAACGACGACGTTTACGAGTTTGCGAAAAAGACAAACGAAAAGACATTCGATAAAATATACAGTACATTTTCAGAAGACGATATAAAATCGTTTAAGTCACTTGTTAAACTTGGTGATGAAAAGAATTTGGCTTTATGGTCTACTGTTTGGGATAAGTACAAACATGATAAGAGTAAGGATAAAAAATACTTCTCAAAGTATTTGAACGAATCCGGATTCAGTCTTTATGATTTTTTGAATTTCTCTGTAAAAGACAAAGCAAAAGAAAGACAATTAACTCAGAAGTTTGGTGATGTAAGTAAAGATAATCTTATTGAACTGGGTAAAGAGTTAAAAGTAAAAATGTCCGAACATAAAAATTCTGACAAGGAGCGTTGGAACAACGAACTAACAATTTTCCAAACACTCGAAGATTTTGTAAAAAGTAAATATAAAACATCAATGGATAAATTTTTAAACGAGTCCGAACACAAAGAAGGGGAAACAGTAGGAGAACACATTGAACATACAATCAACGGCGCGAACATTACAAGTATCGTAAACGAGTCTATCGACCCGAATGACATCAAAGTAGGTTCTATTATCAACAGTACTTATATTAATATGGTTGTGACTAGAATCGACAAGGCGAAAAATAAAATTTTCGGTTACGATAAAAGATGGTTCGATAAGTCAGGTAAAAAAGTTGAAGTATCAATGACGCCGGATTTCGAAGATAGAGGAAATAAACACAACTTTACGTTGATTAACGAATCAATGGCTGAGGTTTCCAAACATCAAAAAGAAATGAACTCGTATTTGAATTCTCGTAAAATGGATGATGCGAAGTTCAAAAAAGCTTACCAATCATTCATCAAAATGAACGAGGTTAGAACAGCATTAGGTATGTCTTATTTCACTATGCCGAATCTCGAAGCGAGAGCAAAGAAAATGGGATGGGCTAACGAATCATTCACGTTTACACCACTTTCGTTTCCACTTGATGAACAAGTAGATTATTTGGTACGTAGTGAAGTTGATAGAGTAAACAAACACCTTTCGCAACTTTCAAAAGATGTAATCATCAAAGGTGCTAATGTTCTTAAAAAGAAGGCTGATAATTTCCTTAAAAAAGGTTCTGAGAAACTCTACAACGAAAACAGAAAGAAATTTGATAACCTTTCAAAACATATCATGAAAACTTACGGTTTCAAAACGATCGATCAGTTTATCAATGAAAGTGCTGATTTTAAAATCAACGGAAAGTCGGCGGATGAGTCTAAATACAGACCCGCTAAAAAAGACGATTTCAGAAAAGGCAAAACTGTTTTCTTAGGTTCTGAGGGATGGGAATTCAAAATCCGTGAAGAATATTTGGATATGACTGTAGATGGGATAAACCCGAAAGGTGATTCCAAAGTGATTGACCCTGAAAGAGAGGTTAAGTACGCACACGTTAAGAAATAATAAAATTATAAGGCAGGTTTTTAAACTTGCCTTATTTTTGATAAATACAATAAATTAAAGTAAATATGTCAAAGAAATATATCAACGAAGCGGTTTCCATGAATGGTAAAATTGCATATAATGAAAATAACGTTTCGTTTAAAACAAATTCAGTAGCGGGAATATTACAACACTTGGCGTGGCAGTATTCTGATACTTTCATTGGTACGTTAAAGAACTATACAGCCGATGAGGTTACGGGTCTTATCGGAAACACAATATTAAATCTTAGTTCTAACGGCTCGCCTTTGATTTTTAGCGACCTTTCAGAAAACAAAGTTTCTTTCGAAATAGAATCCGGCGGAACTATCCAAATGTTACACTTAAACTACGCATTTACTGACAATCCTGATTTGATGCAGTATGTTGATGCGAATCAAGTTGAATTCATTATCACTATCGTGAACGGTATTTGGGTAATCATTAATAAAATGGATAATGAAGTTTTCTTCGAAAAGTTTGTGTTATCCGGTGGAACTACTTACACAACCGCCGACCTTCCGACGGTAAAAATTCCGAAGGCTGTTTCACAAATCGACAACGTAGGGACTGCAAAGAGCGCGTTAAGAGCGTTCGCAAAAGAACATAATTTGAATAAATATGCGATCAGTTCATTCACACCAACAGAAGTTTTAAGTATTACCGCTAATCCTTCAATGTCTCGATTTTCTTCGTTTATGCCGGATTTCGCGGAATTCGCAAACATAACGACAAACGTAAGTATTGAAGCAGGACAAGAAATTCCGTACTTGGTTGATGAAGACAATAAAAGATTATTGTTTATAAACCTTGGTTCGTCATTCGGGAATAAATGGCATTTAATCCAAGATAGGACGTATATTGACTTCATCACCAATGGCGGACAAAATTACTTCGTTGATAGTGTTAAAAACGCGGTAATGTCGGCGGAACTTAACCAAGGTGTAAAGATCAAAGAAATTTACGACCTCATCGCAAGACAAAGACTTGTCGGACTTGCCGGAAAAATTCAACCGTCGTTCGATAAGTCAGGATATTTTATTGCTTCGGTTCTTGGTAAAACGATACCAGTTTCCAAATTTACGAAACTTTCTGTAGATACCAAAGGAAACGTAAACAGAATTATGAACACTAAAGATTTAGTTTTGTATAAAGATTCAATCGTTCTTTATTCTGCAAACTTAACAAACAATATCGTAATGTTAAGTTTACCGAAAAAGCCGGAAGAAGTGTTTATTACATCGATCGAAGAAATAGGGGAGTTGTATAATGAATTTTATAATTATGACCCGTCTGTCGATACTGTATTGTCAATTAACGACGCTTATTTCGACACACAAAAATAAACATAACACTATTATTTAATTTTAACCCCGACGCTTAAAAATGTCGGGGTTAGTTTTATCCAGTAACTACAATGAATCACAAAAATATTTCAGCGTCTTTCATCATTCAAAACGTTAACACACCGGAACTGATATTGGAAGCCTTCGGCGAATCGGCGACCGGAACAAACGATTCAAGTAATGTTCTTTATATCGAATGTGAAAAAATAGCAGAATCGGACGAACCTTTGGAAACAAAAATGTATTTGATAACCTCGACAATCAAAAAATATCACAAAATGTTATATACAAAATCAGGTCAATAACCGACCTGATTTTTATTTTTAATAGATATAATACAAACCTAGAGAAATGGCAAATAACAAACATTTTAAGTATAAGCGCGTCCGGTTTCAAAACGTTGATGATACTCAGGGACAAGCGGTATATGTGCAGGACGGAACTGTCCGTCAGACTGGCGTTCCCGACGGTAATATCGACGTAACTTTCGAATTCACCTACATTTATTCAGCAGACGGAACACCGCGAAAGATTCCGGCGATAAGTCTTGGAAATGTCTATACAACAAACGGAACATTAAGTTCCAACAGAACGATAGACACTGACGGGAAAACATTTGCCATTAAGGGTCTAAATTATGTTAATAGCAACTTAGAAACATATAAAATTATGTTACAAAAAGATAACGGCGAAATGCAAGTCGCCGACGCTTCGGAGTTCAAAAACAATGTTACTGTTGTTGCTGAATGGTGAATTATGATATTTGATAAATATTAAAAACGACAAACTGAAATAAATCAATAATCTAAAATCCTTCTCATGAGCGACTTTAACATATCGTGGTTGAATGTACTTCCACCGATAGCACAATTAAAAAAGACGTCAATATACGTCATTAAACCTTCCGCGGGTGTGAAACCTTCTGTATATGTTACGAACAATACAGCAACGGAAGTAATGTTAATCAACCCCGATGTTGATGTTTCCGCTTTTCTTAAATCGGTCAACAATATTCAGGGAACTAACGGAAACGTTAACATCGATGTAAACTTCAACGGTACAACCGGAGTTCTGACCTTAACAGGTGGTACAAATTCAATAAATTTAGATGCTCGTTATCTGAAACTATCCGAATATATTATTTGGAAGAATGAAACAAACGGGCGTCTTGATAATTTGGAACTTGCGATGATCGACGGGATGCGTGCGCCTAAACCCTTCGACGCGAGTACAGCAACAGTTTTTCCTACAGCGAAAAAAGGTGATACGTACAAAGTAACGAAAGCCGGAACGGTCGAAGGTGTAGTCCTTGAAGTCGGTGACACTTTAATTTACGATGCTGACGGAAAAACACCGTACGTTCTTCAAACAAACATCGACCAAGCGACATTCACTGTACGTGGTACTATCAGACTAGCAACACAAGTCGAAGTAAACGCGGGAACTGACGCACAGACGGCGGTTGTTCCATCTACTTTGGCGTCAAGGTTAACATCGTTCAAAACTGAAATAACAGCCACACAAGCTGAGGTAACGGCGGGTACTGTAACAAACAAGTTTATTTCGCCCGCAACATTAAAACCAGTAATTGACCCGATTAAGACTGATATTGCTAATTTAAAATTAGATCAACACAGCCACACAAATAAAGCGGTATTGGATAAATTTACTGAAACAAACGGTTCTTTAAACTACGCAGGTAGCGGAGTATTTACATTAGGAGCAAGCGAATGGTAACATTCGCTTTTTTCGTTTGTGATAGATACTTTAAACATTTTTAAACACTCATTTTTATCATGTCAACAATAAATAAATTTAACACACTTCCAACAAACACAACGCCTTTTAATTCCGGTGATATTGCTATCACTAGCGATGGTAAAGGTTACGCACTTTCCAACGCTAAAACGTGGGTTAGTATCTTCGGTGCTGGACTTCCGGTAACACAACAGGAAAAGGATAATTGGAATGATGCATTCAACAAGCGTCACACACACGCGAACAAGGACGCGCTTGACATGATAACAATTCCTTCTATCGATGAATGGGACACTGCATATTCAATGCGTCATTCACATACCAATAAAGCCATTTTGGACGCTATAACAGCACAAAATATAACAGATTGGAACGCAGGAATGAGATTTCTCGGAAACCTTGACCCCGCACAATCACTTAACAATTATACAACTTCCGGATATTATACACAAATAAACAATTCCGGTGCTACGATCGCAAACAAATATCCGGACACTTACGCAGGTGTTTTAATTGTTTATGGTTCAGGTGGACATATTGTTCAAGAATATACAACATACAGTACAAGAAACGACAAATATAGACGTTATCTTTATGCCGGAACTTGGAGCGAATGGACGAAGTCTTGGGACTCAAACGATTTCCCACAAACTACGATCGACAATTGGAATACTGCATACAGTTGGGGTAATCATGCACTTGCGGGGTATCTTACACAAGGAACGGGCGACGCTAGATACCTTAAATTGACAGGTGGTGATCTTACTGGAAACGTAACAACTACCGGAAATATCCAGTATAATTCGGCAACTTCTGTTTTTAATACAATGGCTTCCGGTTGGAATATTACCAACAAATCGAATAATCAGGTATTGTCTATGGACTTTATTTCTGATAATATTATGGGTATTCGAAACGGTAGTACACACATTTTAACCAAGGATATTTCTTCCGATATTATACAAGTCGGAAACACGACAACACCGTCGACTCTTAGATTAAAATTTAAGAATACTGGCACACCTACAGATACTTTGGTCTTGGATGGTAACGGCTCACTTACGAGAATTTCAGGACTTCCTTTGACAACTGCATATCTTACGAGTAAGACAGCGACCGATCTTAATACGCTGACTACTGAGGGTATAATGTTTAACTACATTAACGGTACTACAGCAAACAGACCAGTTGGATTCACTAACGGAAACGTTATGACTTTAAACGTAAATGCAGGTGCGAGTTCACAACTACTTTTCGGAATTACAGAAGCCGACCCGTCGGTTTACTTCCGTCAAAGAATTAATAGTACGTACGGTCTATACTATAGACTTGCGACAATGAACGACCTCACCAGTCTTGGAAACAACTTTATTACCAAAGATCAAAACGCACTTCCGGCGAACTCACTTTGGAATGTAACCAAAGGTACTTCCGGTGTCGGTGTTATTGGTAACACGTCAAATATTGGTTTGTTTCAGAGTACGTCACAGGCTTACATAAACGCAGGTGTATTTTATCTAATTGGTGCAGGTTTGAACGTCGAGGGTACTTCAACGTTTCAGGATGAAGCAACATTCCAAAACCAAACATATTTTAATTTTCATTCAAAATGGAATAATTCATCTTTAACCATTCATAGAACAACCGCCGATAATGGTATTATTTGGGAAGGTGCTACCGGAAACGTCGAAACGTTCTTAACACATACAAACAACAGACTTTCTGTTAAACAAAGTGAATCAAACAAAAACGGTTTTGTTGTTGTTGAAGATGATAAACCGATAATTCATAGAGGAACTTATACAGGTGATGGACAGATCGACGCTTCGACCGTTGGTTCTCATGGTTTAGCGTCAAACGTCGCGGGTGGTGTTTCGGGTGCTATGGTTTCATTTGGTGGTAATACTACCAATAATACTGGACAGGCACAAATTATCGGAACTACAGGAAATATATTTAAATCAAGGGCGCAAAATGGTGCTGTTTGGGGTGGTTGGAAGTCTTTAATCAATATTCAAGACCTTTCATTCACAAACGACACAACAAACAACAAACTTAAACTTGCCTTTGATGGTATTGAAAAATCTGTCGATATACCATCACAGATGTTTACACCAAAAACATATAATAACTCGTTCCAAGCACCATTCACCGGAATTGGGTATATTGATTTTGAATTCCCTTCTGATTACGTAGGTGAAATTATTGTAACGGCGATCGGTCGTTGGTCTGGTGCTAATAACACAGGTAGTATAAAAACCGTCGTAAATGTAGGAGCAAACCAAAATAACATATACGCTCAAAGTGCCAATGTTATTTTTGCTAGTGGTATTTTACCGAACCTTATTGCGATCAACTTATCAACACCTTGTTTTTATGATACCGTAGCGAAAAAAGCAAATTTGAGAGTTTGGTGTATTGATTCTACAATGGTTGCGACAAGTCCGGTAACAATCTTTATCGAAGCAAAATCAAATTCAACCTCATCGAATCCGTTCTTTAAATCATTGAACGATGTTACGATGAAACCTTTTGTTGCTGATACAACAAATCAACCTGTTGTCGGAGACGTAAACCAAACAACAAACGGTGTTACATTTAACCATATCGCAATCAGATCAACATCACAAAGTGGTGTACAATCAGGAATTAAGTTTCCTTCTGCAAACTTAACGAGTTTATCAAACACAAACGGTGTTAGAATAGTAGGTGCGAGTGACCCAACCGAAGGAAGGTTGTATTTAGGTAATGGTAATAATTATATCGGTGTTTTATCAGGAACAAACGCGCTTGTTTATAACGGTTCGCCTGTAATGACTAGAGAATGGGCTATCGCTAACGGTGTTATTTTCTCAGAAGGAAACGCCCGCGGTACGATAAACGCTGTTTCGAGTGATCTCGGATTACCAGCAAACTCATTTAAGCCGATTAAATCAGGATTCTATAGAGCAAACAATGAAAATGGTTGGGGTGCTTTAACTATTGCAGTAGCACACCCGCAAAGAATTGACGGTGGTTTTATGGGTGCGATAGCGTTGGATTATTCAGGTTTAAACGCTTGGTTAACTGGAAACGATTCAGCAGGTATTAAACAACCATCTAAACGAATTCAGTTAGAAGACGAAACGCATTACACTAACGATATTAGATCAAGAAGTTTAACAACGACAAATAAATCGTTTATTAACGCAAACGGAACTAACATCACTTTAGGTAACTCAACAGTTCCAACAACTGATATTTACGGAACTGCAATAAGCTTAAACGGTAACACTTCGATAACAGGCGCGAACAACTTGACGTTAGGTACAGGTAATATTTTAACAACAAATTACGGTAGTGCTTCACAATGGTTTCAGGCGTTCGGATGGGGTAATCACGCAACCGCGGGTTACGTAACATCGGCACAATTGGGTAATTACGTTTCTAAATCGGGAGATTCAATAACTGGTTCACTTGTTTGGGATGGTAGAGCGTCAGGTGTAGTACCATCTATAGTTCGTGATATTTCGTTAAATTCAAATGCCGGAGGTATAACAAGAGAATTTTTGACAATAAAAGGTGCTAATGGAATTCAGGATGTTTTGGGACATCTTGGTAATGTAGATAGTTCAGGTAACTTTAATATGTCTTATGGTTTTGTCGGTGGTGCTTCTTATAACGGATTAAAATCACTTATTTGGACAAATGACGGTCGTGTCGGTATTGCTATGAACGGAACTTCAAACGTTCCGGCGGGAACATCTTTGTATATTAACGGAGAAACTAGAATAGCGGGTGCGAACGGTAATTTATCATTATCGGGCGTTATTAACAAAACAGCCGGAACAGGTGAACTATTAATGCAAATTGCTGGTGTTAATAGATTTAGATCAGGTTCTATTAATACAGTCGCTTCCGCGTCGTCTACGGCGTCAACGAACGGTTTCTTTATTAGACCTTCCGATGATGCAACAGCAACCGACGAAACATTGTTTTCAAAAGATGCTGTAAAATTTAGTACGAAAAATAAGTTTTTCGATAAAGTTAACGGAGTTTCTAAATATGAGAATGTTAAAGCCATTACAGGTGTTGCGAGTCAAGAAGGTAATGTAAGGATAACATTCCCGTCGAATATGGCGACTACTATGTGGTCTATGAAAATTCGTTTGATTCAGTATGTTGGTTCAAATTCAAACACGAAAGGTAATCAGCTTCCGATGGAAGTTACTGTAACCAATTATAATTCGACAGCAACTGGTTCAAACACTAACTTTGGCGCAAGAGCGATAAACATTCATAGTAATTTCGTTGGTGTAAGAATTGGTGTTGATGCAATAGGAAACCGTGTTTTATGGCTTGATTTAAGTTCAGCAACTTCATATCCAAAGGTTATAATTGATGAACTTATTTTACATCATTCGGGGTCTTCGTCAGCAACAAACGACGGTGATTATAAAATCGAATTTTCGACAGATGATACCGGATTCACTACTGGGACAACTATTTTATTAAATGACTTCAAAGAACTTGTTACAGAAGCAAAAATCGCAAACTGGGACACAGCATTCGCGAACTCAAACAATTCACCAAGAAGAGCGGTAACACCCGCACAACCAAACTCGATACTTGTTTCTGATAACAGATCGGTAAACCCGATACCTACAACGGATTTACAATTCGGTACGTTTTTTGACTTTAAACAAAACACGACAATTGGTATAAGTTCAGGTTCTTCGTTTTCGGGTGTTATTACAGTAGTACCATACAACGCAGATTCGGGAAATAATAATTCAGCGTTTAGAATTGCGCAATCGAACAATAATTTATATTTCCAAAACTATAACGCAGGTTCATGGAGAACGTGGAACAGAATTTGGACATCTAACGATTTCCAACAAGCGACGATCGACAACTGGAATGTTGCTTATGGTTGGGGTAATCACGCAACCGCCGGATATTTAACGAATATAACTGGTGATTCTCGTTATGTTTTAAAATCACAAATGGGTGTTGCTAATGGTGTTGCTACATTAGACGCAAACGGTTTTGTTCCTTCGGCACAACTACCTAGTTATGTTGATGATGTTTTAGAGTTTTCGAGTCTTTCAGCATTCCCGACAACCGGAGAAAGTGGAAAAATATACATTGCTACCGACACAAATATGCAATATAGATGGACGGGTACGCAGTATGTTTCTATTAGTTCCGGAGCGGTTCAGTCTGTTAATGGTATGACTGGTGTTGTTACATTAAATAAAACACACGTTGGTTTAAGTAATGTAGACAATACCGCCGATTCTACAAAGAATGTACTATCAGCAACAAAACTAACGACAGCAAGGACGTTGAAAATTGGAAACTCTGGGAAAACGTTTAATGGTACTAGTGATGTAACTTGGACACTTGCTGAGATCGGAGCGGTAGCACCTTCTGATATAACGAACTTCGTTATAAAAACAGGTGATTCAATGACAGGTGAACTAACCATAAGATCAAACACCGGAAAGGTAATGACTCTTAGTGGTACATCACAGACTCAAAATTACTTAGCTTGGAACAAGTTTGATAACAGTTCATCTATCGGTTATATTGGTGCTAACGGTGGTTCAGCCATCGGTGATGGTGGTAATGGTGATAAGTTTGTTATTCGTGGAACTGTAGGTCTTGACTTATACACAGATTCCGGTAATGTTACCGCCAACGGTGGTGGTATTTGGACAACAAACCATTTTGAAAACCAAGATTTACAAAATTTCTTTAATGCATATAATGATAACGTTGTAAGTGGCACTATGTCAACAACACAACTTACATTAAATAAGCGTTCTAGTGGTTCATTTAATATAGCAATACCAACGTTTAACCAAAACACTACAGGTAACGCAGGAAGCGCAACGAAGTTACAGACAGCAAGAACCATTAAAATAGGTGAACAAACGGGGACATTCGACGGTACTGGTAATTTGATATTCTCACATAATGAAATGAAAGTAACTATGTGTGGTGTTAAAACCTACGGCGAATCGTGGAATTCTGTAGTTGTATTAGATACTAGAAATGCCGACCCTTTACCATCTTCACAAGTTGCACAAGCGGTAACATTTGATTTTAAACAATCAAGTGCGATCGGATTCAATGCCATATCGGGTGTTACTACTTATGCAAGTGCAATGACTTTCGCACCATTTATTAACGATACCGGAAATAACGGTAGTGCTTTTATGTTGGCTCATTCCGGTGGTGTTATGGGATTCAGAGACTATAACAATGGTGTTTGGGGGTCTTGGAATAAAATTTGGACTTCCAAAGATTTTTCAGGAACACAAATTGTTAACTGGAATGTTGCTTATGGTTGGGGTAATCACGCAACCGCCGGATATATGACGAAAAACACCACAATGGGTGTTACTAACTTCAATTCAATTTCCGGTACAGGTGCTAACGGTGTTTATAGATCAGATTTAGACTATACAACAGCTAACGGTGTTATAAATAAATACTCACCAATGTTACACATGGGTGCGTCTGATACAATGTCACAAATATCAATAAATTATTCTACTGGTGAAATTTATCATAGAGGTGGATATAATAATACGTGGCAAGATTGGCGAAAGTCTTGGGACACAGGTAACTTAAACCCTGTTAGAATTGGTGGTACTGGTACATACAGTAATCCAATTTACTTAGGTTGGGATAATAACAATATTAGGTTACAAGTCGATAATTCATATATTGGTAATATGTGGCATTCCGGTAATTTACCTCAACCAATGACACTAAATACTCAACAAACTGTTACAGGTACTAAATCATTCACTCAGGGTGTTACAGTACCTTGGATATTATCGCAAGCGCCAGGTACGTCGAGTGTTGCTGTATTAATGTCTGAATCATTAGGTCAAGAAGCTGGTTTATTGGGTGGTGATGATGATATTATCGCAGTTCGTGAGTATGGTCAAGGTTTTTATATTTTTGGTAATCAATCGATATACACTGGTCTTTGGGGGTCGGGTACTGGTGGTTCTGTCGGACACGTCGGAATCAGAACAACACCACACCCAACGTTACCACTTTGGATAAACGGGAATGCCGGAACAAACGGAACAATGACAGCCGTAGGTTTCTACGAAAGTTCAAGACGTGAACTAAAAACCAATATAAAGCCTTTTGAAAAATCGGGATTATATTTGGTTAATGAATTGGATATTGTTACTTTTGATAGAATTGACGCCGAAGACGTAAAGGATAAGATCGGTATTATTATCGACGATACGCCGGAAGAATTCGCGTCAGTTTCGGGTGATGAGGTTGATTTATATAAAACTACATTCATTCAGGCGAAGGCTATCCAAGAACTGTCGAAGACAGTCGCCGACCAGTCGATAGAAATCGAAGAACTGAAAAAAATGGTAAATATATTACTAAACAATAAGAATGAGTAAGATTATAACGTTTGAATACGCCTTCAATAATTTGGGGGCGTTTCAAACACAACCAATACCGAACACTAAAAAGTGTATGACAAAACAGGATATTTTAAATTATATTAATGTCCAACAAGCACCCTTACAACCATACGCAGGAAATCAACTTGTTCCAATTGATAAAGTTTTTGGAATACAAGCAAATCCGATGCCGGATGATTTAACTTATTATTTAGTTGGTACAAATGCTTACAACCAGTCTGATATTTTCGGAGTCGATGAAATGGCGAGAATTGTTAATATGCCAAACACAGACAACCACTTCAATTGTTTAACTTTCAATACAACAATCTTTAGGAAGTCAAATTCTGACCCTTCGTTCGATTATAACTTCTTGTTTCCAATTGATACAAACCCGTCGTTACAACCTCTTAACGAAATTCTTAAAGACATTTACGATCATTACGGAATGCCTTATGATAAAGACGTAAAGATAATTCGACAAAATTTCCAAATTGATACAAACCCGAACGTTGATTTCGGAGATCGTACCTTTATGAGTACTTTCGAAGGTCGTCAAAGTAGTCAGGAGTTTATTGATATGCATAACGGAATTGGTTTTGGTGGTATTAAAACAAACCCGAAGAAGAATAACGGATTCATGAAGTTTACAGCAACCGACGATCAGATGGGTACAGGTGGTAACTTGTTTAATATCGTTCCACCGAGAAACTATTTAAATGTTGGTTCAGGACAAGCAAATTTAATTACATCTTTGTTCCATGCAACCCACATTATCAATAGTACTCATTCAAGTAGTTCAGGAGCAAACACAAACATTTATGATGTGAGTTATAATTATTACAAAATGGAATGTTGGTTCGAGATTTCTTCGATTGATACAGGACAAACAATTCAGCAATTTAATATTAAATTCTTCCAAGACTTCTAATTGATATGAGAAATATAGTTTTACACCGAGAAACGACATTAATACGAGAGGTTAAGACTATTTCAGAACAAAATAGTTTCCGTGTATATTTGGTCGGTTCACAGTTAAATGAAAGTGTTATTTCGAATGATATTAATTTAATCGCTGTCATGGAAGACGAGGACTTTCGATCAAATTTCGATCAAAGTTTTCATAGTATAAAAGGTTTATTGGAGTCGTTCAACTACTCCGATATAAACCTGATAAAGTATATCGCAATAAATAACCAATTGTTGATAAAACTTAAATTCAAAACACAACTAAAATTAACTTTTAAACTTGTCGATAAAAGTAGCTTCGATACTTCGAAGCCTTATTTAAGAATCGATAACATAACATTATGATAAAGTACGGTATTAACGAGTTCAAGAACCCGAACGATGCTTCGGTTTCTGTTATTATAAACGATGGTGTGATGAAAGAAGTCGGTGTACCGACCGGAAGTATATCCGACGGTTACGAATTTATTCAGGTTCATGACGTTTTAGGTAACAAAATAAAAACCAAATCAACAAACCTTATAATCGACGCAATTTCCGAAATGTCGGAAGATCAAATTTCGATGATTAGAAATAAACTTTTCGGTGATGTTGTTTTAAAACCTTCTACAATTACCGGAATAACACCGTTTGTAGTAAACGAAAACGTAAAAGGTCAAGATCATGAATTTATAATTTATGGTAAAAACCTCAACGTTAACGATACAGAATCGACAAAACTTGTCTTAATTGATGAGGTTACTACCGAAGCAATCGAAGCAAAAACATGGACACCCATAAACAACCATTCGATTCATGCAGTATTCAAAATACCTACAAAAAGTATAGCGACTAAATTTAAACCCGCGTTCGTATTTGGAAATGAAATTCTTGTTTCTTCATCAGAAATGCTGGTTTTACCTGAACTTAGTTTCGAAAAGATCGTTCTTAATTTAAGGACAATCGCTGAAAGTGGTGACGATTACGAAATAAACGAATCAAATATTATATTTTCACCTCATTATAGTGAACAAGTCGGTACAGATAGTATCACCACAATGTCAGGAAAAATCGATGGTACTAAAGATTTCGTGATAGACATTGACTTATCATTGAATACACAAGTCGGTACGATTATGAACGTTTATGACTTAACAAGAACCGGAATTGGTATTGGAATGTTCGACCCTAAAAACGGTTCATCTTGGATTGATTACGTTAATTTAGATGTAAGCGATTTTAAGCCCCGTTTTGGGACGTATTTCATAAAAGATAACATTAGACACGTAAAGTTTGTAAAAGTCAATAAAACAATAACTAAAATCGTTTATACGGAAGATTCAGTGTATACAAAAAAAATGATTCTTACACCTGTAGAAGACTTCCGACTTATTGCGAAATGTCAACGACTGGACGCAACCGGAACGATCAAGGAAGTAAAGTTCACAAACATTAGGGTAAATTATTTCAAAACAACTTAATAAATTATATTTTAAAATGGCAAATTTTTTAATTGCGTACAAAAAGACCGGAGGTTTCGAAGGTGGGTGGAATCACATCGCCGGAGACACAGGAGGTGAAACGTATTGCGGTATTGCTCGTAACCACTGGAAATCGTGGGCGGGTTGGACTATCGTAGACAAACAAAAACCCATCAAAAAAGGAACAATTTTCAATATTCCCGAACTTGACGCACTTGTCAAGAGTTTTTATAAAAAGAATTTTTGGGACGTTGTGGACGGTGACTTGGTCGAAGATCAGTACATCGCTAATACTCTTTATGATTTCGGAGTAAACGCCGGAACATCGAGAAGTATCAAGAACATTCAAAAGGCTTTAGGTCTTCCGGAAACTGGTAAAGCGACCAAAGAACTAGCTGACATCATTAACGACCCCGCAAAACAATTACTAAAGTAATGAAAAAGTACATAATTGGGATTATCGCTTCGATATTAATTTTATCATGCAAACCCGCAGAACCAAGGACAGTCGAGGACAAGCCGGATTCAATTTCTGTAGTTGTAGACTCAGTGAAAGTCAAAGAACCAACAACCAAGCCGGATTCAATTGTAGTTCCGGCGGAATCGGTTTATAAACCGTTATTAGCAGTCAAAGAAATTGACTACGATATATCAAAAAACACGAATGATTCATTATTGACTGTCAATAAGAAATTAAATTTTGAACTTGACCAACACTTAAAGAATCAGGCTGACGCCCGCGCGTATGTAAACAAGGCGATGGCAAACAAAGCTAACGATAAGTTTTTAAAAGGTTGGATGATCTCCACAATTAACAAACCAGTAACTAAATTTAAAGGTTCGGTAGTTGGTGAACCGTTGAAGGTTGATTCAACACTACTTGTAAAAGACAAGTATAATTTATATAACAAAGAAGTTAGGCGACTCGATAGTATTAATATAATTCTGATCGATAAAAACAAAGCAGATGCAAGACAACTTCTACATAAAAAGTTTGTGACAACAAACGCACAATTTTACTTAAACATAACAATTAGAAATCCATCACAGGACAAGTTTTTAAAGGGTTGGATGCGTAGAGCATTAAGCCAATAATATAAAAGTCCGGAATAATTACAATTTTCCGGACTTTTTTACCTTTAAAAACTTGTCCTTTTTAGATTATTTTTGATTTTTACGGATTTCCGTAATTTTTTTACCGTATTTTTACGGAAATTTCGTCCGTAAAAAACCGGATAAATAATAAAAACAAGCAATATTACTATGTCATTCATTCAAGAGTACGGTTTTATCATTGGCGGTGTGGTTTTCCTTGTGACAACAATACTACGTCGAAATAACACACAGCAAATGAACCAGTATATCAACACAATTAATATGTTACGTGTTGATATGGCAGGGTTAAAGAAGGAGAATTCGGATAATTCAAAACACTTCGAAACAGAATTAAACAAGTTCCGTGACGAACTTCACGATAAAGACAAGTTAGTATCAATTTTAGAAGCTACGAGTTGGGATTTACCTTTCCCCTACTGGCTTAAAGATATGACCGGAAAGATGTACTATATCAATTCTGAATATGAAAAAAAGTTCAATATCAGATCGATTGATTATGTTGGAAGAAATGACGTTGATTTATGGGGTGAAGAAATTGCAGAAAGGTTCAGAGCAAACGATCAGTTTGTGATTAACAGCGATAACGAATATATTATTGACCAAAATGAGATCGAAGGATATGTCGTTATAAAATGGAAAAGACGTGCCGGAAACATCGTCATAGGTGTTGCGGGAATGTGTATGCCTTCCGAATTCTTTTCAAGTTACAGATTAAACACCGACAATGGATAACCAAAACACACAAAACACAGAAGAGTATACCATGCCTACGGAAAGGCTGTCAGGCATGGAATTACCAAAGAACCCGAATACATGGCTTTTTGTTATGGTAGTTTTTGGAATCTCTTCGATATTCAGTATATTGATGGTTCTACAAAATAACCGTCTCGAAGATACCAAAGAAGACCGCGACCAATGGAAGAAAATGTATTTCGCGGAGAAGAAAGACGCAGACTCGTTGAGGACTGCAAGAGCGAACACAGAAAACGCAGTAGATCAAGTCTACAGATTGAAACAAGCACTTTATAAAGTGGATAGTATCACAGCGACACCAAATCCACGAGAAAAAATTTCAAAGAAAAAATTAAACGATGAAATTAAAACCGCACTTTCTGACTAATTTATTATTTGCCTTTTTAATTTCCTTTTTCGTGTATGGATGTTCTGCAAGAAAAACGCAGACGTCCATACACAAATCGGAAAAGGAACGAACGGAGGTGATTAAATCAGATATAAAAACCGACGAAAAATCCGAGGTAAAAACATCGACTGTCGAAGACGTCAAGGACACCGAGACTGTCGAAGGTACAAAACAAAACGTTATAAAAGATCAAAACGTAACGGTAACAATCGAACCCGCCGAGGGTGAAGAATGGAGCGTTTACGACTTCGTTGTCGGTAACACAGTATTCAAAGGAACATCTAAAGGGAAAGTTACCTTCACAAACCAACTAAAAATCGATTCAATTAATGAATCTATAAAAGTAGTTAAAGAAGCGACAAAGAACGTTAAAAAAGACAGTTCCGGCGTTACAAATAAACACACCGACACGAAGGTAGATTCTAAAACCACAGAAAAAGAAAAAACAAAAGACAAGGAAAAGACTTCCGACAAAAAAGAACCTATTTGGTTCAATATAGGAATTACCGTCGTTATCCTTGTATCAGTAATTTTAATATCAATATTCGTTTATTCCCTACTTAAACGATACCGTATTATAAAATAAACAAAATAAACAACAGAAAAACGGACACGCAAAAAACGTGTTCGTTTTTTGATTATAAATAAGAAGGTTAGGTCAAGCTTCTTTCCTTAGTGGAATCGTAATCTAACGGTAGAAATATACGGGTAATGCTTAGTTTATCGCACACTTTACCCGTCTTCTCTTTTACACCCCTTACGTCATACGTAAGACCCACACACCGTAATGTGTTTTTTTATTCACCTACTTGGTGAAGAACCGGAACAGTCCCCCACCTTGCTTAGAGTCAAACGCCGAGGACTTTAAAATAAACTGTACGTACACAAAAAACCTCAACAATTAAATTTGTTGAGGTTTTTTCGTTTTTTTTTATTTGGTGGTTTAAAAAAATGTTGTATCTTTGCAATAACAAAATATAAAAACAACAAATATTATGGAATTTTTAAACAACATCAGTAATATAGAAACACTTCCAGTATCAAAGTATATAGTTGGTCTTATAGGAAATAAAGCAGAGCATTACAGTGCGGTATCGCAGTCAGAACCAAAGTTGATATTTGCTGATTTCGATTCAGCCGATTATTTCGTAAAAAATTGGGATGGTTCGGCAATGTGGGACTTTAAACAAGGTTGTCAACGTAAAGACAAAGAATATACGTTTTGGGTTATCCTTACGACACCTAAAGGATATTACGCCGACGATATTTTGATGTCGGGTATTTTGAAGGAACTTTCCGAAGATGTTAAGAAAGCCATAAAGGATAAAATGTGTTCTCCGAAATATGGTTGGTCAGCGTCAGCCGATGAAGCGTTAGTCAAAGTACTGGAATCAAATCCGGAACGAGCGGAACAGGCATTGTTAATGTCTTATGCACTTTACGACGTATATGGTGACATCATGGATGAAAAAGAAACTACGATATTTGTTCGTATGCGTGATTTCATTTACTCAAAATATGACAAAGCAAGTGAATATCTTTACGCTGAAATAAAACAGCTTATGGAATTCTATGAAAAAGACAAAGAAGCCAAAGAACCTATATTCAGGGAAATTGCAAATTCACACAAGAAAAAGGCGAAAGAGATTCGTCATAATATAATGTACTATAATATTATTTAAACTATGTCGCAGATAAGTTCACAGACAGCAAAGAAGATCGCAAAGCGATTAAAGAAAATGAATGACGAACATCAGTTCGTCCAACTGGTAAAAGAATACCATGATTCCCGTGGATTGGGAGGTCTTTATCAATTCAATAAAATTGAAGGTATTTACAAAACTTTAATGACTGAATTTACAAAAATCGTAGGACACGAAGACTGTTTCGGATTTGGTTTCCATGACTCGAAGAGCCTAAAACTTTTCCAAAATAGTTTTAATTTCAGTATTTACGAAGAAAAAAGACACATGAAACCGAAAGGAGAATTTGAAAGAACATCGGAAGACGGAATTCTTCATGACTTCTTCGATGTATCTTTAAATTGTCTTTATCCTACGTTAATCGCCAACGCGATAAAGAATCGAAGTTTGATGGTATGTTACGACGCGTCGTACAGTTTCGAACACATTTACACATCGTTAGTAGGTGATTACATGGAAGTTCGTCGATACTTATACCCTTACGAGGTTTCTACGGTACTTTTTAGAATTTTCATAAATTATACTTTCGGGTATATGTCGAACCAAGGTTCACCGTTTAAGTTCCACGAAACAAGTCGTTGTCCGATCAAGGCGTTTCATAGGGATATGATGTCAGCCATCAAAGATTCTAATATCATTATGCACTATTACATTGACGAATTCTACGTAAAGGCAGAACATAAAGACGAATTGATCGAATTGATTATGCCTGTACTTAAAGAACACGGAATCCAAGAAACCATCGACGTCGAGTACAACGAAAGAAAACTTCTTGAAAGATGGTTGCTTATTAAATGGTACTGTACAGAAGACTACGTAAAAGTACTTAGCAACCAACGAAAAGAAAAAAGAAAAAATAAAATTCAAAATCAATAATATGTCAAAAGAAGAAAAACAAATACCTTCGTACGCGAAGCCCGAATTCAAAGTTCATTCCAATTTGCTTGAAGCGATTATCGAACTTGAAAACGATCACGGAAAACTAATAAACAAAGACGTTTACAGCGTCGACGGTGGTGTCCTACAATTTAAGGTGCAGATAACCGACGAAACTCGTCCGATTATCGAAAAAATAATCGATATTGACCTGTACAACGTTGCGTTTGAAGATTACAGCCATAAACCGGAAGACGGTACTGTATGTCTTAGTATGCTCATTAACGATCACATGGAATATTTCGGAGCGTATTACGAAATAGTTTGGTATCAAAACCAGTACGATGATGACGCCGACGACGATCAATGGACGTACAGAGGAATAAAAACCGAATGGGACGACATCGACGAACAACAGGGAGACGATGAGGACTGGGGTGAATCTGATTATGAAGAATACGACCCGTTCGAATTTGAAGATTCTGACGAAATTTAATAACAAAAAGTTTGGCGGTTTGAAAAATAACCGCTATCTTTGTAAAAAAATATTAAATGAATAAAAAGCTAATATTAACAATTGGAATATCAGGGTCAGGGAAAACCACTTGGTGTAAAACACTGGATGATAGTTTCAGGGTAGTTTCAGTCGATGATCTTCGGATAAAGTACGCGGGTGATATTAACGACAAAAGTATCGACGAACAAATTTATAATACGTTGCTTATTGTCGAAACTATCGAAGCGTTAAAAAATTCGGATAATGTTGTCGTTGATTATACTAACCTTCGAAAAGATAGACGCCAAAAACTAATCGAAACTATTAAAGAGAGGTTCGACGTTGAGGTTCTTTTTAAATTGTTCGACACTCGTAAAGAATACGCAATAAGAAGAATTAAAGATGATTTGGACAATAGAGTAAAACGGGCTAATGTTCCGGAATCTACGATCGAAAGACACTTTGAATTAATTTGCGACATTATTCCCGAACTTGATTCTGAAAATATAAAACAAATGGAAGCATTATTCGAACAGGACTTTATTCAGGAACACAGTACGTTCTTAGGTTCTGTATATTCGACACAACTCGGAAGATTTATTGATTCTTACTTGGGTTTCATGGAAGTTGGTACACTTGGAAAAGTTCCGTACGAAAAGAACTTCCGGAAAGGCTACCTTTCAAAAACCGGAACAGTTCCAATAATAATATTTGTTTCAGGCGATCATTCAGAAGCATATTTCGGGAAATTTCTTTGGATGGACATTCCGGAAAGTGAATGGGATTTCAAAGTATATTATGAGGAATCGGAAGCCATCAAAAAAGCAGTTAAAAGAAACCTAGTTTCTCAACACTATTTGAAGTTTATTACCATCATTCCAGATACGCGTATCGAAATGTTAAGGAATGCAGGGTGGGAAATGATAGACGAAGAACACTTCAAAAACCCGACAGATGGAAAAACATCGACGTTCAAAGACGCGTTTATGATTTACGTATTAGAACTAATTAATAACGAAAAATTACTATAAAACTATGCAACATATTAAGAAAAAACTATTCAGAAACGACGATATTAATCCGTGGATTACTGACAATTCGGTATATCTTGGGAGTTCAAAATCTTGGAATTATGACCTGTTTTTGAGTTATATCGTCGAGTCAAAAGGTGATGAAGAATTGATCGTTAACGACATATATTCGACAGAGGGTGAAATTCCGGTGGGTATTGTTATCGATGCAGTTGGTGTCCCACATATTTTCGAACTGGAAAAATTTGACTGGAATGACCACGGTAGATGTGGTGTTCAGATCATCGAAAGGGCTATCGCGTTAGACCTCATCGACAAAGATAAATACAATCTTGTCGTTTCAGAAGAATTGAAGCGTTGTAACATCAAACAAGTAAACGTATCAAAGGTATGACGGAAAAGTACAAAGAACTACAGGAAAAATACAAAGTAGTAGAGCGTACCGAAGAACTTTTGAAGTCCTCGACAGTCGAGGAAGTCAGGGAAAAACTGGAAAATGAATTGGAAGAAATCAACAATTATTCCGGACACTTTTTCGGAGATTGTGTCGGACACGCACATACTTGTATCAAACTACAATTAGAATATTTAAAAACAAAACAATAAATGAGTACATTAATCGAAAGAACACAAGACGTTATCAACTGGGCAGAAGAAAGAAACATTTACCACCCGACCGACGGCGGTACAATGACTTCACAACTGTTTAAGTTAGTCGAGGAAGTCGGGGAAGCTTTTTCCGGAATCGTAAAAGGAAAGAAGCATGAAGCAAAAGACGGTATCGGAGACACTAAAGTTTGTCTTATCAACGTCATGGAGATCGCAAAGCGTAACGGTATGGACGATGTAAATAGTCTTTCTGAAAAAGAAAAAACGTTACTTAGTTTAATTTCGTCAATTGGTTTTATGGCAGAAACAATACTAAACAGGGACGAAGACAATAATATTTCCGGAATTGCCGACGCTATCGACTGGGATTTGGATAAACTGGCTGTTTCTGAGGGGTTCACGTACTCGGAATGTTTAGATCAGGCTTACGATGATATTAAAGACCGTAAAGGTAAAATGATTAACCGTTGTTTTGTCAAAGAATCCGATCTACAGGAAGGTAAAACAATCAACATAACTTCTGACGAAGTTCCGGCGATCAGTGAAAAAGATCATGTACTTTTGGTAACAAAAAAAGACTTTGAGTATTCAAGACCCGTAATTGTTACCGACGACATCGCGTCAATCGAATCAAAAATGGATGAACAACCGTTGACGCCGGAAGAAAAGTCCGCAGAACTTGACGCCTTCGCAAACACGTTAGGTTATGGAAGACTTTTCAACGAAGCAAAACAGGCTATATCACTACTTGAAGCACAAAAAACGATGCCTTTGGAAGTCTTCGACTTCATCGAAAATCAGAAGTCTGCTTATGATAATCTTTCCGATGAAGCAAAACAGGAATTCATCGAAGAAAATAAAATTCTTTCATTCGATGAATGGTTCTTCACAAACTACGAAAACGGTAAGGAAATCAAGACAAATTATGAAGACCTTATGAAAATTGTTCACGAACTTACGGAAGAACAGCAGGAAATTATCGGAAGTGGTGGTGATGAATCGGAAATTCTTTCGAACCCTCGTTTTGTCGAAATTTCTGAGAAACTGGAAAACCTTGACAAAGAAGTTTCCGAGAAGTACGGTGATACTATCGTGGAATCGTCTATGAAGTACACACAGTACAAGACAGACAAAATCAACAACAGTATAAATAAACAGTAATTTAAAAAGCAATTAACAAATGAAATTATCAACGTTTCTGAGAAAATCGATTTTTCTTTCGATTTTCTTAATGACAGTGACTTTATTCTTTGCGCAGGGTACAGCCCCCGCAGTCGAAGAAGCAAAGACAATCACTTTTTATCTTAAATCAGTCTTATTGACTGGTGTAATTGGACAAATCGCAGTACTCTTCGCCGATGCATATAAACACCTCGGTGTCGGTTGGAGTTGGGCGAAGTTCCTAGAATCTAAATTAAAACCATTTATATTCGTGCAAGTTACCGCACTGGTTATTATTTTAGTATTATATTATTTGCCTGAATTGGCGTCATTACTTGACTTTACAGCCGGAATAAACCTTGATACGCTGACAGTCACAACACTTTTCGCAACAGCAACCGCCCTTGTTGATGGTATTTTGAAAAGATATAAGAAATAATTTTAAATAAAAATCGGAATTTCCTTGGAAGTTCCGATTTTTTGTTTTATATTTGTACCAACAATAACAAACAAAAATAAAAAAAATGTCATTAACAACGAAATCAACAAAGGTAACAAAGAAAACTTTAACAATAACTTTCAACATCGATAATACTCATGACGAAAAACTGGCAAAGGCTATCGCGATTTATTTTGGTGGGTACAACTCTCACAGAAAAGAAATGACTGACGAACTGGCTTGTCTTTCAAAAGTCGAAGCAATCAAAGAATTTGCACCTATTGAAGACATTCTTTCCAACATAACAAAACACCTTAAATAAAATGGCAAATTTCAAAAACATATCAAGAAACAACGTCGAGTATAAAGGCTATATCGTAGAAACTGAAACAAACGAAGAAAACGGAATCCAGTATGTTTCGTGGGGAATTTACAAAGATGGTGTAGTTAAATGTTTTATAAGTCCTACAGTTTTCAAAGCAAAAACATATTCTGAAAACGATATGGTCGAGGACGCAAAAAAGCACATCGATAATGAAAATAAAACAAAAAATCGGAAAACTTTTTGGTAGTTCCGATTTTTTGTTTTATATTTGTATCAACAAAAAGAAACAACAATGTACACACTACAAGACTATATCGAAAAAGACAACGTATTAAAGTTCGTTCTGTTTGATTTGTTAAAAGATGAATACAATACAAGGGTAAAGCTTGCAGGACACGCCGGAAGATATTTCGACAATGCTATGAACTGGTATGAAAGAAACGTAGAGTATGTGTTTACAAAAGTTACTAAAAAATATGTAGGTTTTCACTTAATTATGTGGGATGGTACTCAGAAACAATTTTTCTTCGAAGTAAAATATTTCGGGAACAAAGTAAACAGTACTAAGCACGCAAAGAACCTTCTTTCAATGATTATTCAGGAAAACAAAAATTTAATAAACGAAATAAAAATATAACAATTATGAAACAACTTACTTTGGAAATGATAAACATTCCTAAATCATTAGAAAAACAATCTTCGGTTACTTACGATGTCAGAATGCTGAAAGGTAAAACAATTGACTTTGATGTGGTATTAGATTCAGGTTGCGCTTTACAGCGTGGTTTTTGTTGGACTTTAGAACAAAAACAGGAATTGATTATGTCCATGATTAAAGAAATCAATATACCTAATCTGTACATTTATGACTATACCGATGAAGAGGGTAATGTAACATTAAAGGTGATCGACGGAAAACAGCGAATTTCCGCGTTACTCGATTATTATAACGGATTGTACCCGATTGTTGTAGATGGTGTTGATTATTACTTTAAAGACCTTCATAGTTGGGTAAAATCAAGGATTGCCGGACGCCCTATAACTACTATCATTTTTTATGGATATTACGACGACAAATTATCAGATAATGACCTAATCGATATTTTTAATTACGTGAACTTTACCGGAACACCACAGGATAAAACACACATGGAATATCTTTTGTCTTTCAAATCATGAAAAAAGTTAAAGTAGATTTGGGGTTCGGTCTTATTTCGTACACAAAAGACGAAATGATAGAAATAATTAAGACCGATATTGAAAAGGCTATAGAAGCCAAAAAAACGACAATCTCTTACAAATGGGACTATCGATTGTTTGAACTTATTCAAGGCGATTTAAAGCATAATAAAATACGCTACGAAACACACAACGATTTAGAAACAGTATTTACAAATAACATAAAATTTACGCTACACATTACATTATGAAAAAAGAACTATTGGAAATTCTTATTTCCGCAAAAAGAACTTATCATTCTTTACACCACCAATACGGTTATTCTAAAAACAGTTTTAGAGAACTTTATAACGTACATAAAATTCTATTAGAAGAACTACAGACCACTGACGATGATCTTACAAAGGAAATGATTATCGTTTCTTATGGTTGGTACAAAGACGGCTTTTTAGAAGCTAAATGGTTACACCCGCATATCGAACACCCACAAGACGGAAACTGGACAACAGGAATCGAAATAAACGAAGCTGTTACAGTTCAGTCGGAAATGATTAAAAAAATAATTGCCGGTATGGAAGACGACACAGAAAATGGAGTTTTCTTAAAAGACGAAGAGAATAAAACTGTTATCGGTAACGTTGTCGAGTCTGTGACAGTCGACATCGGTGGTGGTATAACCGCGACTTACGATCGAAAAACGTTACTAGATCATATCATCAAAGAATTTAACGAGGGTATAAGTATCGGAAGATACGAACTAAACTACTGTTATCATAATGATATGGTTCAGATGATTAAACCTGACTTAGATCGTCGTAACATCAAATACAAAATTATCGACGACCGAGAAACAAGCGGAAGAAATTCAGTAATTTTAAAAATTTACGTAACCCATGAATAAAGTACTAATCAAAGAAGTCGCCGACTTTCTGAAAGACGTTGGCGGGAAACAAGCTGACACGTATTCCAAATTATTAAATGATATGTTGGATGAGGTCGCGAAGGCTGAACATCTTAAAAAAGTAAAAGATATTACGGGCGAAGATTATGTTATAGCCGACGAAAATGCAGAAAAGCAAATGTTTTTCCGAAACGAAGAAGCAAAAGAAAAATACAAAAATACTTCAAACGGTCTTACTTTAGATGAAGCAATTTTGGATTCCGGCTACTGGTGGGACTTTTATTCGATGGATTCCAACGAAAAGCAAGCGTACTTAATTCTAAAAGGTTGGCATCGTAGAACATTAGGTTCAGAACTTTTCTTACACGAAAGACATAACAGCGAAAAAATTAAACTTTTCGATTATTGGGAAGCATTCGACGACGAAATTAAACTACAAAGACTTTTAGCAGACCCCGACAAAGTAATGAAAGTTAATCCTCAGAAGTGATGATTTTTACCTCATCACTTTATTAATTATAATTGAAAATCAATAAGTTAAGATCATCATTTTTTTTGGTGATCTTTTCAGCGTATAATAAATATTTTATTAAATAATTAAAACAATGGCAGATAAATTTAAAAAGTTTGTGAGATCACAAATTGCAGAAATGAGAGAAGTTGAATTGATCGACATCGCGAGTTATGAAAAGTATGGTAAAATTATGGAGAACGGAACACGCGTTAGTATTTCCGAAGCTGACTTAAAAGGAGGTAGCCCGAAAAAAGGTGATATGATCGCCCGAAACCCTAAGAACCACGAAGACGTTTGGTTGGTTGCGAAACTTTATTTTGAAGAGAATTTCGAACCGAATAAATAAAACCAAGCAAATAATATAAAATAATTTTATGTCAAAGAACAGAACACACGAACTTTACACGAAGATTACTTCTTTCGAACCTGTAGTTTATGAAGCGTATCAACCCCACGTTAAAAGAATGTTTGAAGAGTTCACAGAACTTTACGAACGTCACCAAAACCTGAATACTTTCATCGAAGAGTCTCCGATTTTCGTCGGACTTTCAACAAAAGTAAAACATTTAAGGGTTGAACAAAGGGCGTCAATGTACCAGTATAAGCGAATTTTAGCAGAAATAATTTTCGACGAACTAGAAAAATAATTAAAATTAATCGGAATTTCCTTTGGAAGTTCCGATTTTTTGTTTATCTTTGTACCAACAATAACAAACAAAATAAAAATTATGTCAACATTAATCAACTTTGGAGGTATAGCAGTATTAACAGTAATATTTGGACTTGTCCTTGGAATATTATTCGTTATGTGTGTAGAAACATTTATTGAAACCAAAATTTCAAAAGGTGGTAAGTTATTATCACTTGGACTGGGTCTTATATTTGGTTTCTTAACAGCTATTAACTTATTGAACTAATATGAATATATTCACACTCGATAACAATCCGCAAAAGTGCGCGGAATATCACAGTAATTTCCATATTGCCAAAATGTCCGAAAAATATTTGGTAATGCTCGAAAAGTATATGTTAGACAATGACAGTGAATACTTTTTCGGTATCAAGAAAATTTCCGGACTTAGTGTATACAACCCTAAAGTTCAAGACTGGTTGGAAGAGTCTGAAAATAACGTGGTTTGGTTTGCTTCTTTGATTCTCGAAGTATACAAAGAATTCCACCGCAGATATAAGCGTCACCACGTTATGCACGCCCGCGCTAACCTGTACGTTAAATTGTTGATTGATGCCTTCGAAATCAAGGGTATTGAATATAACAAAGATAAGCATACAACTTTTAAAAAGATCATGCCGGACTGTTACAACACTTTCGAAGACCCTATCGACTGTTACCGTTATTACTATTTCCATGCGAAGACACACCAACTTAAATACAATGTCGGGGAAATTCCGGCGTGGATGGGTGATTCTAAATACACGAGCAAACAAAACGGGTTCGAGGTTGATTCAAAACTTTCGAAGATGGTCGCAAAATATAAAGATCGCGCTGTAGGTGATGAGGAAAAAGAAACAATTCTTAATTTCATCAAGCGAGAAGCTGACGCGCAAGGTGTACACGTGGACGTCATTATTTACCAAACTTATGAAAAACGAAAGGAATATATTTTCCGATACAGTAACAAAATGGAGGATGATTTGTTTTCGTCTTTGGTTCGTTCAGTATTTGGTGATATTCCAATTTTCTACGGAGACGCGAACAACCGAAGACAACAGACGTGGAAGCTTGAATTAACTGAGCAAGAGTATTTGAAATTCAACAAAATGTATGAATTCCACCGTTCAAAATTGAAAGCTGAGTATAAAAAACTTATGGCGTCAATGGGTGTCGCGTATATTTCGAAACAGAATATCGTAAATCGTCCGGATTTAGATTTCGATTATTCCGGAGAGTATGACAAGAAAGGTAATAAAGTTGTTTCCAAGTCGGATGAAGACTTCGACGCATGGACAGCCTTAAACCTTTCGAACAACATGGATAAACATGACTTTATAGAAGGAATTGAGTATGAAGGCGAATAAACAAATTAAACACGATTGTCCTTGCTGTCTTAACAGTTCAGAGACAGTCGCCGACGGTCGAGGAACTAAATGTAAATCATGCAACGGTACTGGATTGATCTCGCTTACGCTGTACAGACGTCTGTACAAGGAATATGGTGACCTCATCAAAAAACCACCGACCGAGTAATAAATAAAACAATTAACAAAAATATAAACATTAATTTTTTATGTCAACACAAATTAAAGAAACGTTCACCGATGAGGTAATCAAACAGTTCAAAACCGAATTAACAAAAATCGAAAAAGGTAGGACTAAACGAGGAATGTTCACAAAAAGAGTCGTAAACGCATATCTTGACGTTTTGGACTGTATCGAAAAAGAATCAATCAAAGATATTGACGACCTTGACGAGTATGTAGATGAGCATTATTCATCGGTAGAATCCGAAAGAATGATAATTGCTTTTATCGTTCAGTTTGCCGAAGACGATTTCGAAGGTGGTGTGACGGAAATATTCGCACAGGGTAAAAGGTTTGATCTCGATTCGTTTATGGAAGACGATGAGGACGAATATGATGGTGTATTTTACGACTTCGGTGATGAGTTCGAGGGTAAGTATTAAAAAATAAAAACAAATCAAAATTATGGAACTAAAACAAGGCACAATATTATATGACATCTACGCGAGTGAAGTAGTTCCGTTGGAATTTGTTGACGTGGTATTGAATCCCAATTATGCGTTATTCATAAACCGAGCGACCGACAAACCAATTTCGGTTTATATTGATCGTATAAACGAACTATTTCTGACAGAACTTGACGCACGTACAGCACTAGACGACCGTCTTTTTTCAGAATTACAATTGAATCGTGAGAAAATAAAGGAACTAAAATCAAAAGAAAGAGAAAAAAATGTCATTGGATAACGAAACAAAGAAACTACAATCAGAATATATCAAAAAAGTCCGTAAACTTTCTGACGTTGAACACGTTTTACACAGACCTACGAACTACGTCGGGTCGGTAATTCCGGAAGAAAATATCGACTATGTTTATCGTGATATAATCGGTGAAACTCCGGAAACCGCGGAACATAAAGAACATTTTGTTACAGGTCAAAAACTTACTTATTCCCGTGGACTCATTACGTTAATCAACGAATTGTTGAATAACTCTTACGATGAGTACATGAAAACAAAAACACTTCCAGTGTCCAAGCGTCTGACAAAAATCGACGTTGAAATCGACATGGGTAAAGGTTGTTTTAAGATAACCGACAACGGAGGAATTCACGTTCTTAAACACCCCGAATACGACAATTCATGGATTCCAACAATTTTGTTTGGTTCTTTGAAGTCAGGTTCTAACTACGACGACACTTCCGGCGATAAAGTAGCAGGTACAAACGGTGTAGGTGGTTCTTTGGTAAATGTATTTTCAACGAGATTCGAAGTAATTACAAACGATACTCTGAATACTTATCACGGTGTTTGGTCAAACAATATGCGTAAAATGTCTTTCGAGACGATAACCAAGGACAAAAAATCCAAAGGCTTTACAACAATTACCGCGTTCTTTGACTTCAAGCATTTTGGAATCACCGGATTTGATAACGATATTGTTGATAAACTAATCACCCGATGTGCTGAGGTTGCTGTAATGGGTTCAGACCCAAAAAGACCACTTGAAGTAAACGTTAAGATTCTCAGAGGTGATAAAAGGTTGATCGACAATAATTATAAATTCAAGTTCAACACGTTCGAGGAATACACGAAAATGTTTGAGATCGATCACACACAATTCAGCGGTTACGGTGATTCTGAAAATTTCGAATTCCTTGTGGGTGCTTCAACTACAGACAGTACAGAATCAATCGCGATATTGAATTCAATTCGTACAGATTCCGGAACTCACATCGAATATTTGTCGAACGTGATTGTCGGACATATCCGAACTTTCATGGAAAAGAAGCACAAAGTCAAATTATCACCTCGACAAATCAAAGACCGTCTTCGATTTTTCTCAAAATGGTCGATAAGAAAACCGACTTTCTCCGCACAAATCAAAGACGTATTAACGACTGAACAAAAGAATTTCGGGTTCACCATCGATCAAAACACAAAGTTTAACAAATGGTTAGAAACTTCGGAGATCGTTACAAGACTTATCGATTTTTACAAAAACAAAACCAACGAGGAAGACGCGAACGCACTTAGAAAATTGGCTTCAAAGAAGTCAAAGGCTAACCAAATCGAAAAACATATCGATGCAAGTTCAAAAGATCGATCACAGTGTATGATCTTTATTACCGAGGGTGATTCGGCACAAAACGGTGTAAGATCGTGCAGGGATGCCGAATTCCAAGGCGCGTTCTGTATTGGTGGTAAATTTATAAACGCTTACGGTAAAAAGCCTTCTGAACTTATGACAGTCAAAGGTAGTAACCCACCGAAACCGTCTAAGGCAAAACAAATGATGGACGCGACCGGACTTTCCTTCATAAAAGGTATAGAAGAATTAAGGTATCATAAAATTTGTATCATGACTGATGCCGATTACGACGGTTACGGAATTGCTTGTCAGTTAATTTATTTCCTTCGAAAGTATTGGAAAGAACTTTTTGATAAAGGTATGGTATATCGTGTAATTTCTCCGATTATGGTTGCCCGTAAAGGTACAGACGTAAAAGTCTACTACACTATGAAGGACTACGAAAAAGAAGCCAAATCATTAGAACGAAACAAATACAAAGTAAAACATATCAAGGGGCTTGCGTCCCTACGTGAAGAGGAATACCAAGACCTCATCAACAACCCTGTTTTACAAAAAATTGTTTGTGATGATAAGGACATGGAAACGATGGAAGTTTGGTTTGGTGATGATGTCACAAAACGTAAAGAATACATCAGTACAGAATTTTATTAGAAAAAAATCGAAATTACTTTGGTAGTTTCGATTTTTTGTTTTATCTTTGTAATATAAATTAAAAATATGGGATATATCACAGAAACAGTTTTTGTCATTCAGGACGAAATCACAAAACTTTACTTCGACGTTCATCGAGGTTATGAAGCCGAATGGGTAGCAATTCCCGATCAGGCACACCACTACAACAACTATTCTGATGCCGAAAACGAGATCAAAAACGACGGTGAAGAAGACACGAATGTACTTCTACAGGATGGTACGTATTCGATCAAAAAAGTTTATATTAAAAGATTTAAATCATGAACTTAGAAAGAATTCAAGAAATTAGAACCGAACACGCACAGTCGGAAGGGTTCGAGGACTGGGACGATATGTTGGACGAAGCCGGACAATACGCAGAAGACCGAAAAGAATTTTTAGGTTATGTTATGACCGAAGAAAACAAAGTCCTTCAAAAATGGTTCGATGAGGTCGGCGACATCAAACAATTGCAGGAAGACGCCGAGCGTTACGACATGATTAATAACCCTTTAAAATATAACCAATTATGAAAAAAACATACATCATAAGACACATTGATGGTGATTATTTTACGAAATCGGGGTCTTTTACACACTGGGCGAGTGACTACACTAAAGTAACACACTTCAATTCAGTGGATGAAGCCGAACAAGCAATCGTAGATCATAATTTAACATTTGTTCAAATAATACCTTTGTATCATGGAAAATAATTTGTATATTTGTGACAATTGTAAGGCGGTTTGGATTGGTGAGCAACTTTGTACGTGTTCATCTTTCAACAAATTGAAAGAAACTAATAAATCGTTTCTTAGAAAAAGCGCGAAGAATTATAAAAACCTTACGGAAGCCGAAGTCGTTTTAAGATTCATGCAGGGTAATATTTCGATTCATGATATTTTTGTTAACGTTAACAATGAAAAGGAAATGATTCAGATAGTTAACTTTGACGGTAAACCTTGTTTGATGTACGTCGAAGAATTACAAAAAGGACACGATTACGGATTCGTTGAACTTAAACCAATCAAAGAGTATGGAGACGATCACCAATACAGATGGTGTCGTAAAAAATAATTTTAATAAAAATAATGGCAAAAAGAACAATTAACAGGAAACCAACCACATCAAATATTCAAATCAGAGAAGTCGAAACACTTCCGATAACAAAACTTTTCAATACAGACTATCGTTCGTTTGCACTGTACGTCGTTTATAATAGGGCTATTCCTTCGTTATCTGACGGTTTCAAGACAGTACAACGAAAAGCGTTTTGGACGGCAAATAAGCACCTTAAAGGCGACAAAACAATAAAGGTAGCCGCTTTGGGTGGGTACGCGATCGCGGAATCACACTACGCACACGCGGACACTTCCATAAACGAAGCTATTACAGGCATGGTACAGGACTTCAAACAGAATTTACCATACTTCTTACCGGACGGTTCTTTCGGTAACTGTTACGCACCGGAAGCGGGCGCACCTCGTTATATTTCGCTTTATAAGTCAAATCTTTTTGATTTGCTTTTCAAAGATAACGACCAGTTGATTCAGCAGACCGCCGAAGGTGACAAAGTAGAACCTTTCTTTTACCTTCCGATAATTCCGACTATTATGGTAAATTCAACCTCCGGAATTGCGATCGGTTACAGTAGTTCCATAACCAACAGGGATTCGCTTTTGCTTATGGATGAGGTTTTAAAATATGTAAAGACCGGAAAGATTAAAGACGACTTGGAAATTCTTCCGTTTGTTAAAGGTGCAGTCGGTAAATGGGTAAGACGAACCGACGCGAAAGGAGAAACCGGATTCGAACATCATGGATTCTACGAACTAAAAGGAACTAAACTTTCTGTTACCGGAATTCCGGTTGGTATGACGTTCGAGTCTTTCGAAGCCAATTTAAATAAAATGGTCGAAGATGATAAATGTAATGACTGGGTTAACCGTTCCGGTGGAAAAGGTCGTGGTATTCTTTACGAAATTACGTTCAATCGTGAGCAATTATCAAAGATGAACAAGTCCGGAAGTCTTGAAAAAGATTTCAAACTAATTCAAAAGATCAAACAAGAAAACGCGACAGTCCTCGACGTCGATGGTACAATCAGACGTTTTCATGGCGATGCTGAATTAATCAGGGCTTTTTGTGACTGGCGTCTTCCTTTCGTGGAGATCAGAAGACAAAAAATGATTAAGGCTATCGAAGACCAAATCACGTTTAATCACCATAAGTTGAGATTTATTAAACTGGTTAACGCAGGAAAGATCAAGATCAAGGAATTCAAGAGCCGTAAGGAGTCAGAAACCGCCTTAGCTTCACATAACCTTCCGGCGGAACTCGTAGACATCAAGCTGTACAGTATTTCCGAAGATGAGGTCAAAAGACTTGAAGCACAAAACGGAACTTTGGAGCAGGATAAAAAAACACTCGAAGAAACCACAGCACAAAAAATGTATATCAAGGACATTCAAGAACTTATAAAGGCTGTTGAAAAACAAGGGTATGTCCGAGGAACTTACGAAACAATAATCGACTAAAAAATAAATATGAAAGATTTAAAAGTTAAAATAAAAAATATCGAAGTAACCTTCGAATTCGGAACGTCTATGACTGTCATGGATTTCCACGGTAATCGATGGGATGGGGAAGGAAGTGTCGCGTTCACATGGATTTCATTGACAACCCCTGACGGGTCGACGCTACTCAGAGTTATTGACAACTACTTTACGCTTGAAAAATCTATATTGACTGAAAGTAATATAGATCAACTTTCGAACGACATCACATTCGAAGAGGTTTCGCAGATAATGTCAGATAATTTCCAGTACTTTGTCGAGTGTTATTCATACATTTTAAACAACCCCGATCAAAACGGCGAATGTTAGTAGTTGTAAACAAAAAAGACTTTTTGATTACCGATGTAAAGATGATGAAAGAAAATGTAATTCTTCATAAGATACACACTACAAAAAGTCACCATTACGGATTCGTTAGCCATATAGATGCGTCATTCGGTTGCAAAGAGTCGGAGATAATCCCCGACATCGTGGACGGTGATCGAGTTTGTGGACACTTTTTGTCAGAAGGCTTCGAATATTTGTTAATTGGTACTGTTTTTTCAGAGGACGGTTCAAAATATATCCACGCAGAAAAAATCCATTTAAGGACACCAAAACCACATAAAACGGTAAACTTAGTTGGACTATCTGACAAAGAAAGAACATTAATTTCAAAAAACGTAAAATTATGAATAGTATAGAATCATTGGGTTATTTGGAAATCGAAGGTATTTTGGAACAACCGATAAGATTCCATAAATTAGCGATAGGTTCAAAAATAGAACTTAATATTAGCTTTTGGTTAAATGAATACGGTACATCCGACGAAGACCAAATGTATTTCGATTCCTTAGAAAGTTTCGAAAATTACGTACACAAAAATTTTTCAGGTGATACATATCGTCTGTTAAGACAATCAATAAAATTAGCAAAAATCAAATTTAAATTATGAACAATCCAACAGATCAAATTTTAGTAGAAGGTGACTTCGAAGATGTAAACTTCCAAGAACAATTAAACGCTTTAAATTTTCAAAATTCACAAACAATAAACGATCTTATGAGTAGGTCGGCGGTTTCTTTTTCCGATGGTGTTTCAAACAGATTCCAAAAAAGAAAAGCAATGTTCGATATTCCTATGGGTGATAATTTCACCAACAAAGAAAGGGCGAAACAGAAGCAAAAATCGAAGACAAGAGCCAAGAACAAGGCGTCTAAGAAAGCAAGAAAAAGAAAATAGATAAATAATTATTCAGATAGATAAAGCACATACAAGTATTTTTGTATGTGCTTTTTTATGTAACATTAAAACACTAAAATATATTAAAATGGCAGACGATGTAATAAATTACAAAAAATTATCCGATGAAAAACCACCTTTGGGAAAACACGTCATGGTAAAACACACAGACGGTCATATAAGGTTGTGTTATTTGGAAATTGCTTATATTGATAATGCAACTTTCGAAACGATATACCTTTGGAAGTTCGTAAACATTTACGATTGGGAATGGGCTTGGTACACCAATGACGATGATGAGTGGACAGACCCCGAAGAACCGGATGTAAATAATCAAAATTTAAACGAATAAATAACCTATAAACGAATATTTTTATTATGGCAGATATTGTATTTAAAACACTGGAAACTGATGGTATTCCGGAAATTGGTAAACCGCTTATTGTTAAATATACCGACGAAGGTGGTGAGTTAAAACACAGAGAAGCTCACGTATCGAAGGTTTATAATAGTAATAACACAGGTAATGATTATAACCTTCTTGTTTACTTTAAACAAGGTGTTGATTTATTAGTAAAGTCTATAGTTCTCGCTGACGTACAAGGATATACAGACTATTATAAAGGATGGGAATCCGACATTCAGGAAGTCCCAATGGATTAAAAATATTTTTTTTATTATGGCAGATATTATATTTAAAACACTGGAAACCGACGGTATTCCGGAAATTAGTAAACCGCTTATTGTTAAGTACGAAGACAAGGACGCGCAAACACTATACGCAGAAGCGCACGTTTCAAAGGTTTATAACAGTAACAATACAGGTAGTGATTATAACCTTCTTGTTTATTTTGCAAAAGGTGTTGATTTACTTGTAAAGTCTATTGACCTACATCAAGTCATTGGTTATGCTGACTATTACAAAGGATGGGAATCCGACATTCCGGAAGTTCCGGAAAGTATGGAAGACGATACACCACAATCTTAAAAACGAGTCGTTGGAATTATTTCCAACGACTTTTTTAATGTATAAATAAATAAAAATAATTAAATGGCTTACGGAGTTATAACGGCGATGGATGCAAACATCGTCATAGAAAAACAAAGGACGATCGATATTTTACAAGATACGATCATCAATAAAATAGTGTCCCCGACTAATCCGAACACGATACAGCTTTGGGGGACATCACCACAGACAAACAATAACGAAAAGACTTCCTATACTTCACAATTAAATAAATCTGTTTTACTTGCACCGAATACCGCCGGAAATCGTCCAGTTATTCCGACAAAAATTGTGACTACAGGTAACGGAAACTTTCTTTCAAACCTACATAACATTTATATTAGTACTTTCGATGCTTCGACGCTTTACGCTAACGCATATTCGAATACTTTGGAAATTTATGTAAAATATGGTAACAAAGAAATTATTCTTTCAAGTATAGTTCTTTCGTTGGCTAATTTTAAACTGGCTAAATTCGACATAGAACACGCGAATCGATTCTATTCAAATTATTGTCCTGTTCAGGTTCTTGATTTAAAATCGATGGTTCTTTCGGGTAACGATGATGAAACGGAATTGGTATCATTATTGATTGATGTTCCGGTGTCACAGATAAACGAAGCGTTATTTTCACCAATACAATATCGTTTCGGGTATATCGATCAAGACACGATCGAATTACCACCTGTTACCGAATTCTTTACGTTCGAAGTTTCTGACATTCTGTCACGTCCGGAAAGTCCGGCGTCGTGGTCGCTCGAAGGTGATTTGAATATTCAGATAAAAACAATAAACAATACAGTTGTTATCGGTCTTGACCAGTCGAACCCAAATTTAATGAATATTCTTGCTCAGATTTCCGGTTCAACTGAACTTCTCGACATTCAATATAATCTGTCGTTCACATCGTACAAAACGACTGTCGACGGTGATTTTGATTTCGAGGGAGTCAAGTATAAAGAGACGTCGAGGTATTCGATAACGTGTTCTAATACTTTCGAACCCGCCGAAGCGGTGACAGTAATTCCGGTAATCGACAACGACTCTGATTTGGTAGTGTGTGACGTATTACTTCAAATTACCTCATCGAATAACACGATCAGTCTTTCGAAACAGATTCAACAAATAATAAGGGGTAACGACCTCAACCAACTAAAACGAACGGTATACAATATACAAACTGATTTAGTTAAGATCAACAACGTTATTGAAACAACACAGAACGTTATAAAATTTAACGACACTTCGGCGATAAACAACATTCAGAGTAGATCACAATTACAGTTCGTAAAACTAAAATCTATTGTGATTAACGACCTAGAAGGTGGAGCGCAGACCGACGATAGTACGGCAGTTTCTTTGGAACTTCGAACAATGCCGATGGTATTTGCTGTGAAGTTCATAACAGAAGGAGAAATCGACCTACGAAAGTATGACACGATAAGTATTCTATACGCCGGAAAGTCTTCACGACCAGTAAAAGTCGAAAAAGATACAATCTATATGCAGTTAAGTTGGCAGAATTACGACGAAATTGGAATAGAAATAAACGGAATTGTAGCAACAGTAATCGGAGCAGTAAGAGCGTAAAAATCATAATATATTGAAATTCAGGAACACGGCGAAAGTCGTGTTCTTTTGTTTTAAAAAATACCCTTACGGGTTTCCGTACTTAACTTTTTATTAGTATCTTTGTACTATACAATTGAATAATTATAAATAAAAATCAAAAAGAAAAATAAATGAAGTTTGAAAACGTTAAAATTTTACTGAACGAATCTTATATTACTACAAATAAGATAGGTGAAGTAAATCCGACGGAGTTGTTCGAACTCATAAAGTCGGAGAAATTCGCAGGTGTGACGGACAAATCAAAAAGACCTACGATTTCCCAGTCGTCAAACCTTCCAAGACCGCTTAACGATACAGCAAATTTCCTTCACTGGAATGGTTTACAACCTTTGGATATTGACATCAAGAATACCACCGTTGCGCCCGTGGCAAAAAAGATTCTCGAAAAGCTTCTTTATAAGTACCATTGGTGTCACTCGATAGCCCTTTCAACATCAAAGAACGGTCTACACATATACACATACACCAAACCGTTAGAGGTGGACGAGGACGAGCCGGAAATTTCGTCCGCGCTATTGCGTGAATATTACATGGACGTTTTCGAATACAAAATGATGGTTGTTTGGAAAGCATTGTGTATGACTTATGATATTCTGATTAAAGCAGGATTCGACCACTCGATCGCAAGAAAAGCACACCCAGTATTACACGACAATGACGAAGATGTATTGGATAGTACGTCCGCGCGTCTATCACAGCCGTTGATTATTACCGCCGATAAATCGATTAACTTTAATGCTGACGTATTCGAATACGACGAAACGATTCTACCTGAAATTTTGACCCTTTACGAAGGTGTGGACAAAAAATATCAGATGGATATTCTCCGTAAAAATTTCGACAGAATACGAAACCGTTATGGTGTCGAACTTGTCGACGGTATCGTTCAGTACTCAGATAATCACGAATTTGATAACTCTTTCAAAGATAAAATTAAGTTCGAGGAAGGCGAATTGTCTGATATGTACGAACAAGTAAAACCGATGCATTATGATAATGGTCAACGTTATCGTATGGCGTATACATTGGCGTATATTTTCGATATTAAGGAAAGAAATTCCGAACGTTATCAGCAGGTACAAGAAATTTTCATGAAGTTATGTTCCGGAAACCCGAAGTATAACCGAGAAAAAAGACAATGGAAAAACGCTTTTAGATCGGCGGTAGACAGAAATATAAACGGGACTTGTCCTTGTATTTGGTCTTCTGTTAACGAACTTCGTAAAGTCCATAACTTCAATATTTCCGTTGAGGTAGACAAAGAAGAGGTAAACGAGCAAATTAACAATGCGAATACTGATGATAAGATCACAACCCATATTTTGACTGACATCGAGTATAATCCGATGTTTAAACTCAACTACACACACTTATTTGAGATTCAAAATAAAGAATATATCGGGACTTACGCACATAAATTGATACCGCTTATTCAGCACGGAATCAATATGTTAGACGCACCTCCGGGATTTGGTAAAACTGAGTTTATTAAAGGTATTTCTAAAACGGCGCGTGTCATGTTAGTAGAGCCGTATACATCGATTATTAGTTCGAAGATTGAAAATTCTGATCTTGGTTTTGAATGTTTCTACGGAGACAAGCCGTTGAACTTAGGTAATTCGAAGAATGTTGCACTTACTTACGACAAGTTTACAAAAATAGACGTTGACGAAGTTTCGATGATGTTTGATTACGTCGCAATCGATGAAAGTCACTTATTGACTATGTCGTCGTATAGGGACACCGTTCCGGCGGACGTAATCGACAAAGCTAACTTACTTAAAACGAAAGTGATTTTAATGACAGGTACTCACGTTTCTGAACATTTGTTCATGAACTTAAAATCTATCATTAAGTTTTCACGTCCGGCAGACCCACGAAACAAGCACATGAATTTCGTAATATGTCAGTCTAATGGTGACAAGTTAACAAAGATCGCAATACATATCGCAAACGCGCTTAGAGCAGGTAAAAAAGTACTATTCCCTACCAACAAGGGTGATGAGTACCAAGAAAGGATAACGGCGTCCGTACGTGCTTTTTTAGGGACTAAAGTAAATTATAAGTATTACAAGAAAGATAACCAACACGCGGACTTTGTCGATAGTATCAACAATGCCGGAACTGTTGGTGGTGTCGATCTATTGTTTTGTTCTAACTTTCTTTCGGTTGGTGTCGATATTAATGACTTAACGTTGTTCGATGTGATTTATGATGAACAGTTTACCGCTCAGGAAATCGAGCAGTTTAATTGTCGTTTACGTAAACTTAACATTGAAAGTTTTTATTATTTTTCAAAAACAGACAGTCAAGGAAATCCGAAGAATATCACACAATACGAGGATTTGAGTTTGGAACTTACTACCGATGAGGTCGCGTCGTTCTCAGATATTAAAAAACTACACTTACAGGCGGATTCTTCGGAAGTTGCTTTGTTTGACTTTTTCCGTTATGCGTTTTCCGTTCCTTATTTCATTAAGGATAAAGTTTCCGGCGAAGTACACGTACATAATATGTGTTTTAGGCTTCATAAATTTGAAGAAAAATGGCGGGACTGGGCGGTACAATTGAATGTTGTTTCAACCTTTCTTAAAGGATTTGGATATACTTGTGATGTAATTCAAGAACAATCCGAAGACAAAGAATCGATTCAACTTGCGATCGAAGCTTCCAAGGAAGCCGGAAAGGAATACAAGAAGTTAAAACAGTCGTACACGTCCCAGTTTTTGAAACTGGCAAACGATGATAAAATTTTTAATTACCTTCTTGACATCAAACACGAAAATATTATCGATTCTGATAAGTTCGAGATTGTGAAGAAAAAGAACGTAATTACTCTACTTGTTGCCGATAACAATATATTTAAAACATGGCGTCATGTGTTCAGAGTTCTAAACAGGTACTACACCCGTGAAACGATCTTTGAAATTATAGACACATATTGTTTTGAAAAAGACGCGTACAACCTTTCAGCAACAAACAGGATTATTGATGCGTTAAGAGTCATTCAGAACACCGAGGACGACAATTTGGTCGATTCGAATATATACATTGTCGATAAGATCATTAATGAAATTTTCGAAGGTGATGTACATTGTGAAAAAGAACTTTCAAAGGAAGATATTGACACAATTTGTATGGCTATTACAGCGACTTATCTTAAACACTCGGCGGAGTTCGCGGAATCGTTCCATTTTAAACTAAAAATTGAACAATTAGCACAAAGGATTTTCAAGTCGTTGACAGTTAAGGTCGGTAAAGGTGTATTTAAACTTATCGAATTACCCGCGTTTGACGCACCAACAGCGTTACAGCGTAACAAGTCTATGTCCGTAATTATGTCGCTGTTTGGTGATGATGCTGAAATAGTAGAAGCAAATATCACAAGAAACGAACTTGGTAAGACTCTATCCGAAGACATGAAGGAAATCATGAATTCCCCTGATGCACCGTCGAACGATAAAAGTAGTTCAGGACACGTTATTTTAGATTCAAAAATAGTGAGTACGGCGGAATCTTTCACGGAAGAAATTTTGGAAGAACTGAGAAACATTGAAGATACCGACTATAAATTCATAAAGGTTCTTAAAGATTCTGAGGAAAAAAACAAAAAGATCGAAAATGTTTTGGAAAGTTTAGATAGTGAACGAATAAACGAACGTGTTTCCGATGCACTAAACGACGCACTAAACGATATTTTTTAGATTAGTGTGTCGTTTATAAATATAGTATACACCAAATTAAAAACTAACTGAAACTATGCAGATTGATGAAAAAATAGTATTGAATGAATTTGCAATTGAATACCTGATCTGCAACACTCTTGATACGTCCGAGCGGTACAACCTCAACAACAATTCAATGAGTAGTATCATTAATTTACTTGCAAAAGAAGACGCGATTTTAGATTCGAACAAAATAAACGGTGAAAAAATTCCGGAACTTGCGATCGAACTCAAAGATTTCTTTAACCGTAGCGTAACGGTATCGGTAGAAAACGACAGTGTTTTTGTCGCCGTTATATACGCAAGTCATATAAATTTAAACTATGCTAAATTAATTTCATATTACATACAGTATAAATGTCTTCAAAAGAATATTTATTCACTGGATATGTCAAGTTTATTGAACTTAGTTTTAAAATATAAGACATGGAATCCAAGCCTTTTAAAACAGATTTGGTATTCCCAAAAAATAAACAACACGACATTGTTATCCGAAGACCTCGTCGACTATCCGTCGGCGTCCGGAAGTATTCAATTTAAACATTAAAATTAATATGGGTAATAAGATAATCGAAAACTATCCAAATAAGAGCGGAAAGCGCGCACTTATTATGATCGAAACAAGCATTTACGATGAATCGGAGATTTATAAAATGTGTGCAGAAAATCAGATACCGGAAGCGGACGTCCTGAAACATAATTTCGTTGTCGGAGAAATTACCGCCTATGGGATGAGTATTCCGGAAGGCTTCAAAGGTCGCCGATACTCGCAGACAGCCGGAAAGATCGTCGAAGCCATAAACAAGTCAAACGGGTACTCAGAAGACGACGTAAACGACCTTCTTGACTCAATGTATATGCTTGAAGACCTCGACACGTTCGCGACAACCTTAGAACCATCATTGTTAAATTGATATAAATACATTATTAAACTACTACCATACTAAATACTTTCTCATTTTTTTATTTTGATTTTAACCTCAACAAATTAAACTTTGTTGAGGTTTTTTATGCTTTTATTTGGTGGTTCGAAAAAATGTTGTATATTTGCAGTATAAAATAAAACAACATGAAAAAACTCAGTATTGTATTGTCCGAAAACGTGACAATAAAACTATCAAAAAAGCAACTTAAACGAGTTCGAAAAGTTCAGTACCTTAAAAACGAAGAATTGGAAAAGGCGATCAAAGATCAACTTTATGCGATCAACCTTTTTATGATGTACTATAACACATACAGTATTCAACAATCGGCGTTAACCGACATGATATTCGACCGTCTTCGATTTGCCGAGGACATCAAAGAAGCCTATAAAATAGAATCAGACTTAACGAAAAAATGTCTTAGTACCCTTATCGCACAGGCTAAAGCCGGACACTTGGTATTAACAAAGGTTAAAAAAGAACAAGTTTTCGAAGAACTTAACTTCACCGGAGGTGTCGAAGACTTCTTCTTGGTATCGGAATTGAACTTGAACTACACAGATCAAACATTACACAAAGAATTAGAAAAAATAATCAAGAACTATGGAAATTAAAAACTACACTGACAAAGTAATATCCGATGTATTCGTAAGTTTTGGATATACCGACTTTGAAGACGGTACACAACTAAACGAAGAACTTAGTCAACTCGATTTAGTAGCAATTGTAATGGAGATCGAAAATCGTTTGGACATATATTTGCTTGACTCAGAAGTCGACAAGTGTGACACTGTATTGAAACTTAAAACACTAACAAGAACCACATATCATGAAGCAATCTAAATTATTACGTTTTGAATACGAACTTCCGGACAGGTTCGATAAAGAAGTTTGTAAAAAATACATAGAATCATACGGATTCAATAAACCATTTAAGGCGTATACGATCGACTCAAACTTAAATATAGTTGAGGTTATTACAAAAGTTACCAACTGGTTATCACCGGACGCATTTGTAATGAAAGTTAAATTTATTAACTCTGAAAAATGGGATATTGAAATTAACTTGAAAGATTATGAAAACGAAACAGAAGGATTCACTAATCATTGGTTTTCGGACGATATTGACGATGTATTTTTTTACCAGTCCGAAATATTAAAGGATTATAAAGAGTTTATTAATGATGAAATTAATAATATTTCATTAATTGAAAACACAAATAATGCATTAAAAAACATAATTTCATTAAAAAACATCAATAAAAATGGATAGTAAAAAATTAAGATCAGTTGTTTTCGGTTTTCCCGAAACTGAATTCACTGTCGATAAGCTTCACCCGCACGCGTGGGATGAAGAGTTAAACGCGAAAGTTCTTAAACAGATCGGCGAACACAACAAATTTGTTGATGCTTGGACACTCGATCGAGATACCAACGAACTTATAGAAGTTCAAGGCTGTATCGGTGACGAGTATGACGAAATGAACGTGAAGTTCAAAAACGGAGAAACTGAGTATTATCAGTGGTTTACATTGGATAAAAAAGAAGCTTTATCTGTTCAGTTGGCAACCTACGAAGCATACGAAAAAGATTTGGAACAACAAATAAAAAGGCTATCGGAGGAAAAGGATTTGGTTAAACTATACAAAACAAAAATTCATGCAGAACAGAACCCATAAAGAGATCGAAATTTGTGGGTTCGGAAATGTTCCTGAACCCATGACAACCGACAGGCGTGGTACTCGAATAATGGTAGGTGATTTAGTCGCCTTCAATCGTTCCGGCACTATTCAACGCGGGGAAATTGTTTCGTTCAAAGCCGTTTATAAAGATGATCGACATTACAACTGGCGATTACATTTTACTATGGAAATACTTTGCGAAGACGGTAAAACATCAACGTTAAAAAATCCAAATAGTTTCATGATAATTTAGGTAACTATTTGTGTCTCATAACATACTATACAAGTAAAATAATATGTTATGAGTAAAAAACACTTCACAATCAAAAACAATATCGTTTTACCCGAAGTGGAGCATTCAGCAAGGGAAATGCTTTACTGGGGTGGTATCAAAATAAACGAGGTTCAGCGACTTTACACGATTTCAAACGATTGTCAGATCAAACAATGTGACTGTAGAATAGTCGAAGTATCGGACAATTTCAGTGATAAGGTAAGCAGAAATAATTTAAAAATGCAGATCAGATACGACGGTTCAGATAAATGGATTGATCGTTGGTTCACTCAAACTATGGCTATTGCGTCGGCACAAGTTATGATGATCGCAGAGGAAGTCGGAAACGAACTATATGAGGTACAGAAAAAGTACAACGACATTTATATGAAAATGATCGATGTATACAACGAAGAAATTTCAAAATAATCAAAATAAAATACATGAACAAGACAGCATTAGCACAGGCGCAACCGTGGACGGAAATTTACAGACCAAGAACAATCGAAGACATTTGCTTACCTAAACGTATAAAGGATATGTTTTCCGGCGAAGGTATCATGCAGAATTATGTTTTTTACGGACATCAAGGAACTGGTAAAACTACGTTAGCGCGAATCCTTGCAAAGCAGTACAACGCGAAAGTTATTAACGCGTCATTGGCAAACGGTATCGACACAATCAGAAACATTATTGAGCCGTTTTGTGCGCTTAATTCCCTTAACTCAAAAGGTATGAAGTTAGTATACTTCGAAGAGTCCGACAAAATGTCTCCGGATGCTCAGGAAGGTTTAAGAGGATTAATCGAAGAATTCGTCGATTCAGCAAGATTTATATTTACCTGTAACAACATTGACAAAATGATCGCTCCGATTAGATCAAGGTTAGTAAACATAAATTTCAATTTCACTGGTGATGAGGAAATCGAACAAACAAGGAACTACGTTCATAGAATGAAATCTATCGCACAGGCGAACGGGATGACTTTCGAGAAAGAAGCAACAGCAAAATTATTCAAAGATTCATTCCCTGATATGAGATCGATCGTTATGAGAATGGAAAATCTTTATAAATCCGGAAAAAGGAACGTTGTTCTTTCAGATTTGAAGGATTCGGAAGGGGTTCAGAACAAAGATTTATTTGTTTTTTTAACTTCAAACCCCGCACCTACAACCATTTACACAATGGTTTCAATTTATAAAGGAAGAGAACACACATTAATTTCGGATTTGTCACAAAATTTTACTACCTTTGTAGCAAGCAAACCGGAATTAGCGTTGAAGATCGGAGACGTAGCAATTTGTATTCACAAATATTCGTATCAAATAAAGTTCGTCATTGACCCATTTGTCACGCTTCTTGCCCTTTGTACAGAATTAAGTCAAATTTTAAAATCAAACTAAAACAAATTATGGTAGAATTAGTATCAATCTATGATTCAATCAGTGAAGTATTTCACAAAAAATCTAAAGACTACGGGACGTCATGGCGTTCATTGCGCCCGTTGTCTATTAACGACCAACTGTTAATAAAAACAAACAGGTTAAGAACGCTACAACAACCAAACTACGTCCCTAAAGTTAACGAATCTCAGGAAGAATGTTTCATAGGTTTGTTTAATTATTCTGTCATGGCGATCATCATCAATAGATACGGAATTTCAAATGATACCAACGATGTTACAGCAGTAACAAAGCATTATCCGAATATTATTGATGAAGCCTTCGAAATTGCTTGCGCAAAGAATCAGGATTACGGGTCTGCATGGAAAGAACTTTCTGTCGAAACTATTACCGATCTTATTCATCAAAAATTGTTGAGGTCAAAACAAATCATCAAAAACGATGGTGTTGTGACAGTTTCCGAACCGCTTGACGCTTCTTACATCGATATTATCAACTATTCTGTATTTGCCCTTCACCACCTTGGTTTCGGTGAACCATTAAAAGAAGATGTTATCACAAAAAAAGAACTTGACGAAATGGTAGTGGGTTCAGACCTTCCACCGAAGCCACTGACTACCGCTGAACGTATCGAAAAAATGAAACAAAATAAATTCGAAATCGAAGAAGCGTTGAGAATCGACGAATTAAAGAATCTCGGAACGTTCCCGATTTCTGATGAACAGGAAAAACAATGGTCTGAAACAGTTTCAGAAATTTTCAGCGAAATCGAAAACGAATCTACGGTTTATATTGACCCGAAAAAAGTTTGTTTCGACATCGATAAAGCAAACCAAGAACTTTTCAACGAACTAAACCAAGAAAGTAGTTCAGATAATATCACACCAAATACATTCAGTAGCCCTATTAAAGAACTTCCAAAAACTCACGGAATGATTCTTGATGAAAAAGATATTTCTGTTACTATGGTTTTTGAAGACTGGTGTCAAAAGGCAGGTATCGAACTTGGTGATACACCAACGTCGGAAAAGGAAGATTTTTTGAAAAAAATCGTCGACATTCCACAAGCACCGGAAGAGCCTTTATTTAAGAACGAACTTTCGACAATGGAAGAAAAACAAGACTTCTTAGATGGTAATGTAAGACCTTCACTTGCTACGGTTGCCGAAGTTAAATCGCCTGAAAACAGAGCGTCTATCGAACACGTTTTGGATGCAGTTTCCGAACTTATGAGAACGTCAGAATATCTTAAACTATACAATGGTGATATTAATTTGGACGACCGAACGATGGACGGTAATATCAAACATGAACTTTTACTACTTGATGATGATTTCTCTAAAATGGGAACAATTACCGGATTTGGTAAAGGTGTTACAAACCATAAAAATTTCGGTGGATATTCATCACTATACTATCGAAGAAGTTCAGACGGTTCTTACTGGTTAATTGCTGTTGCTGATGATCTTAGTTTCTACCATATATCAAACGACCAAAGTAATGTTTATTACGTTTCTGATAACTACATTGAATTTAAGGTAACTTATAATGATGTTGTTGTAAAAGGTAGACAAAATAAACAAAAACTTGAAGCCGTTCACGGCTATAGGTCTACAGTTTCGGAAAAACAATCTTTGGTTAGAGAATTTGTGATCGAAAAAGCCGGATTTCTAAAAAGTTCAAGCTATGATTTAAACATCAACACAAATTCAATTGAAGAGGTTGTCGACCCTACGTCAAAAGATCATTTAATCATCAATAAACTTTGTGAATCAGGATTCGAAAAACTAGCATTCGGACACTATTCAGTTTTTGAAAGTGATAAAGTTAATTTTGTTGAACTTTATTACAAAGTTTCAAAGGATAAAAAAGATGTTTATATCATTCAGGTTGATAAAAATAGTATTATGAAGGAATCAAACGTCAGAATGTTCCATATTCACGGCGACTTGGTTAAAACTTATACTATGTCAGAATTTGATTTCATAAACTATTTCGTTGATGAAAACAGTCCGGCTGTCATCAACCTTGAAGAAATCATGAATAATTCAGCGTATTACAACGCTATCGACGGAAGCAGGGTTCATATATCAGACCATGAATTGATAAGACACGAAGGTCACGAAGTAATTCACATGATTAAAGAAATCGGATTTAAACACGTCGGATATTCTACAGAAGGTCGTGAAAGAAAATACTACGCAAAACCTACAGGTGACGGCGGGGCGTTCGTTGTTGTCGTTGATATGGAACGCGCAAAAGAAAGCAACTACATAAATGAAAATATTAAGTGGTTTTATACCAAAGAATTAACTACAATTCTTTCGTTTGCTACAGGTATTAAAAATCTAATCGATGCAGTTGAATTTTATTCAACAGATCAGTATAAATCAATGCTTCTTACTGATCTGAGTAATTTAAAATCGACGTTGAAGTTTTTTAATAATAAAAAGAACTTGATTGTCGTTTCTGAACCTGTACAATACACTGATACTATTTCAGCATTTATCACCAACCTTGGTGGGTATCAAATGGGTAATATTGTAAACAGTGCGGGTATTGTAACGAATAAAATTTATGTTTGTGTTGATTCGTCAAAGCGTCTTTACGTCATTGATCGTAATCTATACGACGAAGAATTGATATTGTACAGAATGTACGAAACGTCACCAAATGGGTACGACTTAAAAACAAACGATCTTAACGAAATGGTAAGTCTTTTAACAATTTAAAACAAAAACATGAAAGGAGTAGATTTCAAAATAAAAAACATTATTTACTCGAAAAGTGGGGCGGAACTTAAACCGTCCTCACCTTTTTCGGGAAACGAAGCGTTTATCGTTCACGGGAACATTTTAAAAGTTCCTGAAAGTATCACCGAATATCTAGGTTTAATCGGCGACAATATTCCGGATTATGTAAAACCTTCGGTCGGACATACAGCAATGACGATCGCCGACCTCATCGAAGAATTAAACGTACCTATCGACACTATAGTAAACATTCTATGTCATAGAATGAACTTCGTTGATGAGGTTAAACAAACGGAAATTGCCGATAAAATTCTCGACGCCGTTGGTGATGGTGCTTGTGGTATGGATAAACACGAAAGTCCGTACAAATGGGAAGGTATTAAAGAAGAGGTAATAAACAAATTTGTACAACCGTTTACATTAGAACATCGTTTAGATCATAACGGTTATCCATATCAAAACACAGTACCAAATTACAACCCTCAAATTATAGGTGGTTACGGAACAACCGGATTTGATACGACAGTACCGTTCAGACCTAACGAAAATTTAGCATATTTAAACAATATTACGTCGTCCGCTGACGAAATAGTAAAAGTTGGTAATGTTGGTATGTACGGTGTAAGACAATTTAGTGAAGGTGAAATCTCTAACCTTTGGTTAAAAAGTGAAAAAACACAGGAAGAAGAAACCAAAGGGAGTTCTTTCGGTATTGTAGTAGTTCCTTTGGAAAATTCAGAAGAATTTATCAGACTTAGAACAAGGAACACACTAAAGTACGGTGTAAGAAGACCGGAACAAGTATCACAAAACGGAAGTAATCCATCAACAACAATTCTTTTTCTTGCATTAGATATTGATAACGCACAGGCTTGTGATATGTTCAAATTTGATGCTGTCTATACCGGAACAAAAGAAGAACTTTTGGTTATGATCGACGGTATTATACAGGCTCATAAAAACTTAATTGATACACAGGCAGTAAGAGACGGAATGTTGAATCAGTTAATTTATGAAATTGAGCAAAAAAGTAACTAAATAAGTATTTTTAAAAATTATGGTAAAAGTGAATATAACGAGTCCGTCTAAAATGGTAGTAGACGGACACTGGTTCACACGATCAAGATTTGCGATCGTGAGAAAAGAAAATCCCGAATGTACGTTTATGAAAGATATTGAACGTGACAAGAAAACGTTTTGGAAAAAACTGACAATGGACTTATTCGCAGAAATCAGGAACTTAGGAGGGATGATCGACCAAGTTATTATCACTTCTGATTTTGTGAGTTGGCGAAAGCAAATAGAGTATATCCATGCACCTTGGGTTGAGTTTTCCGATGATTCGTACAAGTCTCAAAGAGAGTACGACGAAGAAATAAACTGGAAAGCATTAAACAACGCATTCTCAGAATGGGCGGAACTTATTGAAAAACACTTCAACATTCCTTATTTGAAGGTTCACGGGGCTGAGGGTGACGACTGGATGTTCTTAGTAAAAACAATTCTTAATAAGATGGGTTTAAATTGCCTTCTTTTTGCCACCGATGGTGATACCAACCAAAACGTTGCATTACTCGAAAACGGGGCGTTTACTGGTGTGTACAAGAAAGTAAGAGGCGGTAAGATGTCAGCGACATCACACGTTTGTCATTACACAGCACCAAAGACAGTGATTTCCACGATAGTCGAGGGTAAAACGGCGGTTGATATGTTCAACTTCAACCCACTTGCACCAAAGATCGATGATTGTTATAAAAGATATTTCAATGTCTTTAATGATGAACTACACCCGATCGCCTTTGTTTTAGAAAAAATTATCCTTGGTGATTCAAAAGATAATATTTTCCCGATCATATACAGGAAAAAAGTTAAGATGATGAAACCACAAATCAAGGCTTTACAAAAAGGTTGTGAACTTATGGGCGTTCCAATGAACAGGCTGACAGCCGATCATCTTTATAACAAAGACTTTATTACCGGAGTTTTACAGTACCTTCACGATAGTTTCATGAAAATGGAAACACTTCCGGAAGACTACAAAGAATACTATTACAATAAGTTTGTTCAAAACCGCGCACTTGTTTACCTTTCAACCAAAGAAATTCCAATAGTTCTCGTTGATAAAATGAAAGAAAAGATCAAAGAAAAGTTTAACGCAATGAAAGGTACTACAAATATTCTGAATTGTGGTAACTATCATAACGTACTGGAATCAATCGGCGTTTATAACGTAGTAAATAGTAACTACGGTAAAAAAGGTGGTGATATTGACCCGTTCGCGGAACTTGATGACTTGTTTAAATCCTAAAAAAATATGAATAAATTAAAATCATTTATTGGAACGCACAGAAAAAAGTTTGTGCGTTCCTTTGAAATCCTTACTTACGCAACATTAGTTTTCTTGATTGCTTCAAACTACTTCACGCGTCAACGTCTGAAACAGTCCGAAAATGACTTAATGAAAGTTAGTGTTATGAACGACTCAGCAAGACAATATATGATATACGAAGGCTATTTGTATGCGAACCAACAAACAGCGATAGCCTTTGCCGAAGGTGTTTTGAGAACAGACCAAAAAGGTTACGAAGTTTTGAAAAACACTTACATTCCATTATTGAAGCGTCAGGACTCTGTTCACGAAGTTTGGAAGAAAACCAAGAAAATCGAAACAAGGGTCAAAAAAATAATTCAAAAAGAGAAACAAAAATAGTTAACTTTTCGAAAATATTAATGTACTATACAATTAAAAATAATGGATATTGAAATCATAAACAATGCGTCGCCGTTCGATTTTGTTAAGGCACTACTCACAAACAAATCACAGTACGCAAAATTCACAAACAAGTTGAAGGAGAAGTCGTTTTTTATGGCTCAAAGAATGTTAGCGAAACAATATCCTTCACAGATCGATAAAGCGAATTTAAACGGTATTGACCGCGTCGCAATACTCGATCTCTATCACTTCAAATTATGTCGTGATGGTGGTTCAGTTCCAAGATGGTTATACACAAAAGGTGGTGACGATACGAAAATTTCGAAAGAAGAAAAACTTTTCCGTGAAATCAAAGCAATGCCGGACATTTGTGAAATGATGTTGGAAGGTCTTGACATCGAACTTCGTTCCTTGGAAACTATGATTTACAGCGACTACCTTCTTATCGAAGGTGAATTCAAAAGAATTATTGAAGCCAAAGAAGGTAAAGTAAAAAAGAAACGCCAAACTCGTAAACTATGATAAAACCAAACCTTGAAAAAATTCTGAAACATACATTATCGTTACAGGAAAAAATAGGGAAAACAATCGTTATTAAAATGTTCGAAGGTCTTTGCCTAATCGAAGACGATAAAAAAGAAAAAGAACTTACGAAAGATTTAATATCTCATGCGTTTATCAGGGCGGTCGGCGACCGTGGTAAAGAAAAAGGAATACACGAACTTTATCAGCAACTTTATAGTGTATACAAAGTTCAAGGCTGTTTATTAAAACTATACTGTTTCGGTTTAGTTGATTTCCACAAAACGACCGACGATACAGCATACATCATTCTAACAAACAAAGGTAAAGAAATTTACGAAAAAATCAAAATAATTTAATAAATGTCAAGATTAACACATAATAAGTTTATTATCGAAGACCTACGTCAATTCGGTTTTCATTTGGACAAACACCAAATTACTGATAATCCAATGGAAGGAAATAAAACAGTAACTTTTTATTCTAACGATGTTAGAAACGACGTTGTTTTTGGAATTCAGTATAAAACGTTAAGACATTCACGAAACGAAAACATTAACTTCGAAATTCCGCCGTTTTTCTATATCCACGGACATGACATCACTTTCGAAAAAGAAATACATTCAGTTGAAGAAGCCTTGGAATTTATCAAAGAGCATAACGACGTACTTGGATTTTCTGACGATTCTATGGAAGTCGGTGATATCAAAGAAAGTATTTTACTTTCAATGGGTTTTTTAGAATCTAACCATAAAGAAGATACTTTCCGATACACTTACAAAAACAGTGTTGTTGAGCTATCATTAATCAATAACCAGTGGTTTACTTCCGGTGGTGATGAAGTTAAAACAATTTCAGAAGTAGTCGGAATTATCGGTGGTGTTTATTATCGTAATGGACAATTGGACAAAACCGAGGAAATCAAAAAATCTTTAGGGTTATAAATAACAAACATTAATTTTTCAAACATTTAAATAATTTAAAATCAATAATATGGGTAAGAACAAGAAAGCAGGTAAGTTAAAAAATATTCCTTCCGCAACTGAACAAACTGGCAGAATTCAAAACGGTAAGGAGACTTACAAGGCTGATATTGTTAAAAACGCTATCGAAAGATTTCCGAAGAACGCTAAAACAAACGCAATCGCGCGTATTATCGCAACAGAATATCCGATGGACTTCAACTTCGAAAGTGCAAGAACTATGGTAAGGATTTACCGCGACGGTCTTGGAGGTCTTAAACCGGAACTCAGAACACCGGAAGATCGAAAACAAGCAATGTCAAATTTCAAAATTCCACAAACTGATTACAGAGAAATTGAACCGTTTATCGTTCCTAAAGAACACAACAAATTATTAATTCTTTCAGACGTTCACGTACCATACCACGATGTCGAAGCCGTACAAATCGCATTAGACTACGGAGAAAAACACGGAATGAACGCAATTTATTTGAACGGTGACTTCATGGACTGTTACGGAATTTCAAGGTTTACACCTGACAGACGTTTACGTGACATGAAAGGAGAAATCGAAATGGTTCGTGAATTCCTTGGTTATCTTAAAGAAAGATATAACCTTCCAATTTATTACAAAATCGGAAACCACGAAGACAGGTGGGAAGCGTTCTTGAAAAACAAAGCACCTGAATTACTTGGTGTTGATGATTTCGAACTTTCAAAAATACTTAGATTCCAAGATTTCGGCGTAACGTTAGTCGCTTCGAAACAGATCGCAAAGGTAGGTAAATTAAATTTAGTACATGGACATGAGTTCGTACAATCTGTAATTTCTCCGGTATCTGTTAGTAGAGGTCTTTATATGAGGGCTAAAGTATCGACTATGTGTGGACACCACCACCAAACGTCAGAACACACCGAAAAATCTATGAACGATGATGTTGTGACTTGTTGGTCTATAGGTGCGTTATGTGGTATGAAACCTGACTATATGCCGTACAACAGATGGAACTTAGGATTTGCAATGGTCGAATTTAATCCGGATAATGGTCACTTCTTTGTGGACAACAAAAGGATTATTGATGGAATCGTTAGGTAAATGTTGTTCTAAATGTAAGGAATATAAATCTTTTGAGTTTTTTAGTAAAAATAAAAAATCAAAAGATGGTCATAAATCAGCCTGTAAAAAATGTTTACAGGCTGATTGTGTTTTATACAGAAAGAATAATAAACACGTAACGAAGGCGTATTGGGATAGAATAAAGGATGAACACAACAAAGAAAGGCGACAAAAGCGTTTAGATAATTTGGATGAACATCGGGAGCGGTCAAGACAGTATAGAAAAGAAAAAGGTTATTCAGAAAAAGAACGACTATATCATAAAAAATATTATAAAAATAATAAAGATAAGATCGATAAAACAAAACAAATTTACTACGAAAATAATAAAGAACGTTTACGTAAAATTAAGTATGAAACAAATAAGAAGCGATATGAAACCGATATTCTTTATAAATTAAGGATATTAAATAGGTCAAGAGTATCAAGAGCATATAAAGATAAGGGCTTTTCAAAAAATACAAAATCTTTTGAACTTCTTGGTTGTGATTCGGAAACATTTAAAAATCATATAGAATCATTATTTTCTTCCGGTATGTCATGGGACAATCACGGTGAATGGGAAATTGACCATATAATACCAGTTTCTAAAGCAACGACAGTATATGAACTTAATAGACTTTTTCATTATAAAAATACACAACCTTTGTGGAGAATTGATAACCTTAAAAAAGGAAATAAAGTTCTTTAAAAAGACGGTTTTTTGCCGTCTTTTTTGATAGATATAGGATGAAGAAAGAACTTATCGATCTACTTGTAAACAACTACAAAGAAAGGCAATTAAAAACAATTAACGAAACACTGGGAATCGAAGACGCGTTCGCGATAGCCTTCGACATTCCTAAACTAAAAGGACTTATCGCGGAAATCGAAGAAGTCACCGACGTTTCCGACGACGTTAAAATCGTGTTTAATTACGGTGCTTATCCAAAGGCTGACGAATGGGATTCGATGGAAGGAACAGGCGTTCCCGTCGAATATGCCGGACTTCATACGCTTATCATAACACCAACTATAAACGGAAACGTCGTTGAAAAACAAAGTCAAGTAGTAGCGTTCGCCCGAAGAATTGAAGAAGACTTAATCGCTGAGAATCACGGACAACTGATACCACCAAGAGGGGGCGGTGGATTTGGCTCAGACGATAGTATTAATTAAAAAATTATCCAATCACTTGCGTGGTTGGATTTTTTGTTTTATATTTGTACTCAAAATTTTAAAAAATATATGAAAAACCTATTTAAAAAATCAGTACCGTTTATAGTGATCGCCTTTTTATTTTGTGTTTACTTAGCACCTTTGATGTCAATCGTATATAAATGCTACATCAAAGAGAAAGTATACTACACCGCAGAAATTACTTTTCTTTCCGGCGAAGTCGAAACAAAAGTATATTACCTTCCGGACGGTTCGGAATTCCATAAAACAAACCTAGACGGTGTCCATGTATTCGAATACAACTACGGTATTCTTGAATCAAACGTAAAAAGTTTTAAAATTTTGAAAAAAAGTAAAAATAATTTGGTAGTTAAAAAATATGTTGTATATTTGCATTAGAAATAACAAACAATACAACAAATATTATGAACGCAATTACTGAAAACAACAGATTCGAAGTTAGAAAAATGAAAGGTGTAAAAGTACAAGCATTCGATAAAGGTAGGTTAATAGGTTACTACGAACCTCAACACTGGGGATGCTTCGACTTAAAAAGAGAAGAATTTGTATGTATTTCAGACGACGCCCCGTTCAGTACTTACTCTAAAAAATCAACGATGGTTGAGGTTGTAAGACAATTCAACGTATACGGTGCGACTTGTGGGAACGATAATTTAAAACTAATCAAAAGATTCAATTAATATGTTTAAAATAGCAGGAATTACAAAATCAGAAGTAGAAACAAACAAAGAACTTGTTTCGGTTGGAATGGTACTTGTGTACATGGATTCAGAGAACGTCGAATTTTGGCGTGTTACTGAGGTCACAGAAGACTATTTCAGTGCCACAGATTCAGAAGACTTCGAAGAAACTTTCTATTTCGAAGAATTACAATCGGGTTGGAAATTCAAAAACTAAAAAATATAATATGACAGCAGAAACGCAGGAGGGTATTATGTCGGTAATCGACGACAATCTTCGACTATTCATAGGACTTGAAAACAACGAAACAAACAGGGGTCAACTAAAAGACGCGATCACCGAAGAACTTTCAAAATTTGTCGAGTCCGGAGAAATACAAAAAGAATTCAATGTTATTTGTGATCTTACCAACAACCCGCCGGATTTAATCAAAGCAGGTGACGTTTGTGTAAAACTGATCGGTGACGATGAAAACCGTAAAATTTTCCACATTAAAAAATATAGTTCAAATATTTAAACCTATGGACATACTAAAATCAATAAAACACGTTTTCTTCGAAAGTAAATTCTATACACGAATTAAATTCGAAAACGGTGCAATAGCTTGGTTCAGTGGTTGGATAACAATCGACAAAGTTCAGTTTACACCAAAACTTAACGAAGACGATACAATAAACATGGAGAATTATTATAAACTTGAAAAATAATCAAGATTGTGAAAAAAATTGATAAAAAGTTTGATAGTTAAAAAATAAGTTGTATATTTGCATTAGAAATAACAAACAATACAACAATTATGAAATATTCAAGACAAGCAAACTGGTATATATTGACAGGAATCAACCATGAAACAAAGATTGATTTCAAAGATAAATCGGAAGCTTTTCACTACCTAAACGAAACACCTCACGAACTGGATAACCTTTGTCTTTATTGTAACGGTGATCTTAGATACACAAAAAATAACATAGGTATTTTTGATGAGGTTTTTCAATCATATCTAAAACAACCACTTGAAACAGATCACGGAGTAAACGAAAAAAGAATTTAAAAATATGAACGTAAAATACTTAGTAGAAAAATACAAAAACACACCTGTAGAATACAACTATACAGATTTTATAGCAAACAGGTATTTAGGTCAATTCAAAATCGAAAACCTCATCACATTAAGGTCTTTCAACGAAACAACCGGAGACATCGTCGGAATGGAAAGTGGTTTTATACCTACCGGAGTAATGACGAACGTCGTTAACCCGAAAGAGATCGAAAGGTTTGATGAAATTCTGAATTATAATAATTTTGAAGAAGGTGTCGACGTTACTTTCGAATACAGATTCACCGAATCGCAAGACCTTACAAAAACTCAATATATGGGTGAAACTATAGAATATATTTTACATATACTTTCATCAAAACATTTATTGTTTACTGTAGGCGTTCCGGAAGATATTAAACACAGTTTCGGCGACCTTATGGCGGAAAACGTAACCATCGACTTTCAAAACCCTTGTGACAACACAACGATAGTTAAAGTAACGATAACTTTAAAACACACAAAGTATTAGAAAAATATTTCCTTGAAAATCCCTCATTCACACAAATTTAAAACATTATCGCATTATTATTAACCAAAAACCTAACATCATTATGAAATAGTATTAAATCATTCCAAAAAATTAAATTGAAGCAGAAAGCCACCGATTGTATTCGAACGTCGGTGGCTTTATTTTTTTTAAAAAAATGTTGTAAAAAGTTTGGTAAATAAAATATTAATCGTATATTTGTATCAACAAAAAGAAACAACATGAAAACATATCCAGTAGTAATCAAGAAAGACGCAAACGGAATCAGCTTAACAAGCCCGTCCGGAAACACGATAACTGTTTCGAATGCTCAGATCAACGGGGCTTCTATGGGTCAAATTCTTCTTTTTAGAAAACTGGAAAGATCAACGGGAGTTACTGAACTTACCGCTGATGATATGAAAAAAATGTTAGATGCTTCTAAACTTGACGCACCAAAAAGTAACGGTAAACTAAAAACTTTCTCTTTCAAAAAATTCTCAAAATACTACACTTACGATATTGAAATTCAAAACCAAAGACACGAAGACAATTATGTGGCTTCGATGGAAAGAAAAGGTTATAAACATATCGGAACAGAAAACGCATAAAAAATATTAAAAATAATTTGGTAGTTCAAAAATAAGTTGTATATTTGTATTAACAAAAACAAACAAATATGTCAACAACTGCAACAAAAAAAGAAGAAGCAAGAATCAAAAGAGCAACGGAATTTCTTGACAACGTATTAAGAAAACAACTAAAAGATTTCGAAAACGAATATTTACACAGTGAATTACGTTATCAAAAAATTCTTATAAACAAAGCGATTCAATCTTCCTTATCAAATATTATCGCGATACAGGAAAACCCAATTAAAAATCACGGTTGGGAAGTTCATATAAAAAATGAAGAGTTCAGAATATCGAAGAACGAAGACAGATTGAAAAACGACGCAATATTAATGCTCGAAGTTTTTACCGAAGCGAAAAAATCTTATGATAAGAAAATAAACAAAATAGTTTTGAAGTTGGTTGAAGAAGGTTTCGAAATGCTTGATTTTAACATTGATGATATTTACGACGAAAATTCACGACTTGCGTTCCTTATTTCAAACAGTAAAAAAGAAGTTCACGCCCGCTTAATATTCGCACACGGTGAGATTGTATCACCTCACTTTAGGTTTATCACAACAGTAAGACAAAAATAATTTAAAATAAAATCGAAATTCTTTTGGAGTTTCGATTTTTTGTTGTATATTTGTATCAACAAAAAGAAACAATAATACAACAACATTATGAAAACATCTAACATTCACTTCAACGCAATCGTAGCAACTCCGGAATATAAGGAACTTGAAGCACTTTCAACAAAAAATTTCATCGAGTTTGAAGAAAAAACATTTGGTCAGACTCCGTCTAAATGGGCAATTGAAATGGATAGACTTTCATTTGTTGCAAAATTGGCAAAGGTTTTCGATCAGTATATTTTAAACACTGACACAATAGAAAACGTAACTTTAAGATATGGGAGTAGTTTGGAAATTTCTATGCCAGTTATTAGAGACGGTCAAAAATATCACTTCTCTACCGAATCAATTTGGGCGGGTGGTTTAATTCAAACAGACCATATCAGATATATCGTTAAGTCAAACCTTAGAAAACTTACAAATAATGAAATCGTTAAGCAAGTAAAGGAAGAATTAAAAAGAGTTTCAGGAATTGAAAAAGCGAACAAAGAAATCGGATTTGCACAAAACAACCTTAACAAATCTATAAACAAACTTGCTGAACTTGAAGCAATGACAGCCGATGAGGTTCTAAACAAAATCGTTGAAGAATATAACGAAAAATATGACTTCATCGTAAACGATAACTTCGAAGCATACAGAGAAAGAATCGCAGGTAAAGACGATGAGTATACTCACAAAACTTTAGAAGCATACGAAGCGTACAGAGTAGAAGTAAAAGCAGATTTTATCAAAAGAGGACAGGATAAACATGACTTTAATATCAAATGTGAGAAAAACAGAATCGTAGCATATCAAAAAGAAGTTAAAAAACAACAAGAAAAATTGGAAAAATTAACAAAATAAAACAATGGCACTAATAAAAGAAACATCAACCGAATTGCGTCAGTATCTTGACGCAGTCGGTATCTTGACGCAGTCGGTTATTCTCAAAAATCACAAATAGTGAGTTTATTCGACGCTCATCAATGGTTTATGATAACCTATAAAATTAGAGTATTTCCGAAGCAAAAGACGAACGGACACTTCGGTGTCGAGTTCTTCGAAGTTAATCCGGTAGGACAACCGTTCCGCCGAATATGTGGAAACTCAGCGTTTACACTGAATTTTACTGACTTCTACGAAGCAATACAAGCCGGATTGGTCTTCGCCTTCAAAGAGGTTTTAAAGATCGAATTACCGGAATGAGAAAGCATATTGTAAAAATATGGGTGTGGTCAATCAAACAAAAAATTAAAAATGTTAGTGATAAGACCAAGGCGAAAAGTACTGTAAATAAGTTTATTGCGAATTTTAACTACAACATAAACGATATGTTTGTTTAAATCAACAAATTATATTTTAGAAAATTTTTATAAAAAAATTGAGAAATAGTTTGGTAGTTCAGAAATATGTTGTATATTTGTATCAACAAAAACAAACAAATATACAACGTTATGACAACAGTACAAGAAGCTATCGAAGCACACGCAAAATTCGCAGGTAAAGGATTTCAAAACGGAAGAATCGCAACTATCGTTAAATCTTACCACTCAAAAAGAAAGTTCACTTTCGGACTTAATTTCTGTACAGCCGAAGACATCGAAGCAGGTTCGTACATCGGAGCAGACGGGAGAACCAAAATGGAAGTAATCCAAACAATATAAAAATATGGAACAAGTATTCGTAAGAACTGGTAAAAGTATTTACCGTGATATATTATACCATCAAAATAAAATCGAAGAACTCAAAAAAGAGCAACATACCAAACCAAAGAATATAAAAATTCTTTCTTTTTCCGAAGCAATAACAGAATTGAAAAAGGAAAAAACTAACCAAAGGTCGACGATATGTTGGGTTGATTGGAACTGGAATAATGGTTCAATGGATAACAATTTTATCATAAAAATTAATGATATGTACAGGCTTGACGAAGATGGTTACTCGTCTATTATTGACTATGTCAGAATAGAATATAAAAAATACTTTCCAGTTTATCACCTCCGCGTGTAACGTTTGAACTTGTAAAAGTTGATGATAAAATAAAAGCATTAAGATAAAAATATGGCAGAAAATTTAGTAAGGGCTATCAAGTCCAAAGCAAAAAAGAAAGGTTTCGGAGTGTGGGTAAAAGGCTCACACTTGGTTTTACCTTCCGGACGCGAGTTTATCGCAGAAATTAATTTGGACACTAATCCGGAAGAATCGGAAACTGTCTTCAATTCCTTGATTCTCCACGAAATCGAACCCGACACGTTGTGTCACCACTTCGGCGCGGTGGATATGGACAAGAACGAAATTTATACAAACGACATTCTTTCCGGACACATGGCAAACGGTGCGGGATATTCAAAGAAACCTAAATTACAAGAATGTGAATTCATATACAGGTTTTACCGTGAAGACTTCCACGAAGGGGTCGCCGTACACCTTCACCAGTATACAAGACCTAAAAATCCGGATTCATACAGGTATTACCCACACGTCAAAGAATGTCAGGTTATCGGGAATGTCCACGATAGCGAGCAAAAGTAAGTATAAAAACTAAATAAAAATTAATGTCAGTAGAAAAATTAGTAGCAGATAAATATTTCAATTATAGCAATGTAAAAAATAGATATTCAAAGGAACATATCGAAGACGTTTCCGAAGATATAAGGGGGCTTAATGAACGTGATAAAATGATTCTTTCTTGTATGAAAATGGTAATATATGAAGCCATGAAATACAGAGAGTCTATCAACACAAAAGAAAATAGAATGACTGTTGCTTCTTTCGAAGACTTAGTACAGGCAGGACTTGAAGGAGTTATTATTGCTTACGATAGATTCGACCCTTCCAAAGAAACGAAATTTTCTTCTTACGCTCATTTTTGGATTATTAAAAAGATTCTTCATCATATAAATGTCGTAGAATCTCCGTTGACTGTCACTGAACTTGAAGGAAACAACAGAGTAACATCGGACTTGTTTTGGATTTCCAAAGATTCCGAAGGTTCTGTAAATAACGACGATGATTTCGATAATTATTTCGATAAGTTAACCAAAGGTATGAGCGAATTATATGTCGATGTAAATCAGGGAATCAGTAACGAAGTCAAGGCGATACACGAAATAATTACAAACGGTATGGAATGTCTCTTGAAAAGAGAAAAGAAAGTTATTTGTTGTTATTTCGGTCTTGCGCCTTTCAAAGAGCCGACGGATTTCAAGGGTGTTTCATCATATATCAAACTTTCAAAGACGGAAACCGAAAAGATTTTTGTTTCCGGAATGGCAAAATTGAAAGATTATTTCGAGGATATGAAGAAAAGGCAGTATGATAACGTAATCACACAATTGAATATACTTTCATCAAACAGGTCATTGATTCCGTCTTCTAAACCTTACGTTGATTCAGATATGATATTCGGAATTAATTTGGATGATGTTTCTCAACAAATCGTTAATAATTCGGAAGTTTCCCAAAGTGAAGGTGTTGACGCTATACACGTAGACTTAACACAATCACATAAATTCATATCCGAACGAAACATTCTTGGGCTTCGCGTCGTTAAAGAATTTGTTTTTATCAAACGCTATAAAAAACATGGTGGTACTGCGTCGGTCGCGATTAGCTTTAAAGCCTTCGACAGCCAAGGAAACGAGGTAATTCCGACGAAATTTATCAAAAACGAACATAGTGTTCGAATGAAAGAGATCGGCGATTATTTCAAACTTAATCGAATCACACGAATTGAACCAAATAATTTGGTATAAATATAAAAAAACGAGCAGGCTTAACAAACACAAACACTTTCCAACCAACACAACAAATGACACGTTGTACTCAAAACCTCATCGGAGCAATTCGATGAGGTTTTTTTTTGGATAAATAAATAATAAAACTATAAAAATAAATTTAAGATGTCTTTAATAAAAGTACCAGTATTCACGAAGCTGAACAAGAAAAACGGGACGTTGATAAACTTTCAGAACTATAACAATGACTTAACGCAGTCGTTTGCCAACGGTTCAAAGTTTAAACGAGAACCGTCCAAGTTTGTTGCCGTTAAGATTCCTAAATGGAACAACGTAACCGACCGACACATTTATTTGTCGCCGGATAAGATCAGCACAACACCATTAGTAACCGACCCAAATATTTTATTTCCTAAACTTTTACAAAATTACGCCGAAAACTTAAACGCGTACGCAGTTAAAGAAGAGATCAGAGATTCCAACATTCCGGAAATGGCATTTTGGAAACTTATGAACACTTTAGGTGCTGTAAAACTTGAAGCTAACGCAGAAGGTATCATAAAAGATACATACGGTGATAACGACGATTTTGTCAAATATATCGGAAATACAAACGTAGTTAATTACGTAGAATATGGAAACCGAACGTATACGGAACTTTATATTCATATTCAGCATGATGCGAAGGAAGTAACTTCGTTAAACTGGAAAAACGGAGCGACTACGACCAAGTCGACCAATATGTCAAGACTTCCACTTCTTGAAAACGGTCAAGATATTTCGTTAGGTCTTACCGACGACCCGTTAGAACTTACGAACGCTGTTTATGACTTCGACGGAACTGGAAACACTAAACAATACTACGACTTTGCTTTAAAGTCAAATAAGGCTGTTATTGACTTTCCTACTGCTGTTCTTGGTACTGAGGAAAAAGACTTCGAATTCAACGCAATTTTATTATATTACGATACTTACGAACTTGATTCTAAAGGTAACGAAATCGGAAGAACGACAAAACTTGGAAGTGTATTCCTGACTGATTCTTTCGTACAAAATCCGGCGGGTGGTTACTGGGAAATTCCTACAACTACCAAATATAACAGTGATGAAAACAACGTTCTTGCGGGTAACTCGATAGCTTATCGACTTTGTACAACGTTCTTTAGTTCCAACGAACAAATGACGATCGATACAATCATCAATCAAAATAACACCGTTTCAATGGACTTGTATCAGAAGGCACTTTCTGAAATGATGAAAACCGCCGATTATTACAAGAACAACCAACAACTAATCCAAGACATCGTCGACCGTATCAATAAATTAAACTACGGTGATGATCTTTATCAAAGATTGTTACAAAGTGAAGCGAAGTTGCTTGAATTGACAAATACCGTTAATTCTGTTATCGGTTCGGAAGGTTATACAGTGACTAACTTCGAACTACTTGACGCATTCGCTAAACTTTCGCAGGACTTCAAAGGAGTTAACGGACAGAATATCGAAAATACTTTCGTTTTTGGTGAAAACTCTATAGGACAGACAATACAATTCAATTACCCGTATACGTACATAAAAAACGGAAAATATAGTATTGGTTATGCAGACGAAGCGATGTTACAAATCGGGCTTATCAGGAACAAGATTCTGACAAAATATGCAGTTCAGCATAAAGCCATTGGAAATTCTTTGGTTCTTAAATTAACATCAGCGGTTAACCCTATGATATACGCGGTTAACGGTACTGTTTATTCTAATGCTCAGAACAACCAAGAAATTCAAATAACGTTTGCGTCTTCTCAGTTAACTGCAATGCCTTATATTTTGGTAATCAATAAGAGTAACGGAAAACTTGAAATTTACGATTACCCGTACATGAGAACGACCGCCCTCGAAAATTACGCATTCGTAGGACATTTTATTCTTCCGACTAAACAAAACTACGAAGATAGTGGATTACCTTCGCTAGAAACAGAAGACGGAGCAAACAGAATCGAAAACGATATTCACGTAAATTTAAGAGAAGGTGAAAATCAGGGTACTTATGATACTGGTGATGTTATTCCGGCAGGAACTACGTTAAAAGAGATCGTTAAAAAGATGCTTGTCGACGAATCATTATTGACTTACAAAGACATTGAAATCATAAACGATTTAAATACCGGTATTTTTAATGATAATATTTCTGTTAGACCTTTCAAATATTCGGTTAAGCAAAACGACGCCGGAACGGTTAGGGGTAAGACTTATAAATCGAACGCATGGAAAATTAATTTTGTTGTTGATTTTGTACTGGGAATTATCACAGTAGGACAATACAAATACTCTGTAACGGACGGAACTGAACTTGGTAAAAAATTAAACGAATTATTTACCACTACAGTTGGTGAAATACAAGCCGGACAATTTGAGTTAAAGTCATCGGTTCTTAAATTTTCAACAACTAATCAGGGTACTATATACAGCGAAAATGAATCTTTTACGGAAGATGACGGAACGGTGGTGACAATCCCGAAACCTTGGTCAGATCACTGTATTATATTACCACCTTCGACAACCACAGTCTCGTTTGAAACGACAATTGAAATGGATTATACAGCACCGTTCGGAACTTCCGGATTGTTCTTGATACCGTTGAAGTTTTCGTCCAGTTTCCCCGCGTTGAACGTAACAACGACAGTCGAGCATGACGAGGGTGTTATAAAATATAACTACGCAGGTGAAGAGATCGCCGGACATATTTTGGAAGGAACTAAACAAAAACAAGAAGTGTTCACACCGACAGCACCTATCGTGATTTATCAAGGTTATGACACGTCAGACGTCGCAAACATTAGTTTGATTCCGAACCAAGCATTATTCGAAGAAAAAAGGATTTATCCTTTAAAAGTTCTTTCTAACGGAAAATGTTATATAACGTTTGGTGTACCTCAGTCGCTTGGTTATCGTCCGATACTGTTATCGCTTTTTGTTGATGATGCAATGAGAACAAATATTCTCGCAACACCGAACCAAAGCAACGCGATAAAGATCAACGGTATTGATTATTTTATCGATGCTTACGAAATCAAAGCAGGTTTTATTGGTGATAATGTAGTAATCAAGGCAACGTACGCAATGTACGACGATTACTCAACGTTTGACCTTTCTTTCGACCCAACATTTAAATAAATAAAATAAGCACCGGAAACAATTCCGGTGCTTTTAAAAAACGACAATGAGAGCAATCATAAAAAATGCGATTTCTGCAATACGAAATCAGAAAAAGGAACACCAAAACACGCGATTTGTAGTTGCCGACGTTCTTGATTCTATCAATAACGAAAAGTATGGAGCGGAAGACACCTACACAAAAACGGAAATAAACAATCTTATTGCCGGAACTATATCGGGTGATTTTGTACCACTTTCCGGAACTACAACAACAAAGCCGATAACTGGTGGACTTTTCGGACAACCGAAAGTATTAAACCCATCTAAAACAAGAAATTTCAATTTAGGAAGATTGGTTGTAGGTGACGACAATACTTATGGACTTGTTATAAATTCAGATTCTATCGACAACGGTGGTACTGGTTACAGAACAAAAACAGAAGTAAAAGACGGTTATGACCTGTACGAATCAAGAATGTACAATGCTAATATTTTGACCTCGATGGCTACCAATAAAACGTCCTCGATCAGAATTGAAAAATCGATAAATACTTCTTCTTTCGGAACAAATTCGACTGTTCTCGAAGATAGACGATATTATATAGGACTTTTTTCCGGTGGTAGTAACGCAGTAAATTACTTTTTCGATGAAACAGGTATTTCGGCAAGTAAGTTTATAAACCCCGCGAGCGCGAACCATTTTGTTCAAAAACAATACGTTGATAACGCAATCACAGGAGTTTCCGGATTCATTCCACTTGCAGGGTCAACGGGAATCACTGGTGGTCTGACAGGTACAGGAAGTTTCCCAATAGTAAACGACTTTAGTTTTGTTCAAAAACAATACGTCGATAATACTTATATTCCGGTAGCAGGGTCGAACAAAATTTCCGGAAGTCTTATTGGTACTTCTTATTTTTTACCAACTAACCCGAACGCATTTGTTCAAAAATCGTATGTTGATAATTCTATTTCGAATATTCCCGCACCGACCGGATTTATTCCGCTTACTGGGTCGTCTTCGATTTCCGGTGGACTTACAGGAACAGGTTATTTCATACCCGCTAACGAGTTAAGTTTTGTTCAAAAACAATATGTTGATA